>VYXC01009417.1:597374-633612 GCA_013397175.1 Platysteira castanea | reverse complement strand
CACTCACCGCCTCGGGCGCGGGGACCCCGCTGCCGCCGCCTGTCCGCGGCCCCGGCATCGCGCCGGGAGGCTGCCGGAGGAGCGCAGGGTCCGGGTCCGGGTGCGCCTCGGGCGCGGAGCCGGGGCGAGTGAGCGGAGACCCCGGCGCCGGCCGCTCCCGGCCCTCCCCGCCGAGGGAGGAGCCGCTCCCTCCCGCAGCAAACCCCGGGGGTCCGCAGGGATGCCGAGCGGGCCGCGGGCAAGGCTTGCCAGAAAAGAGGAGGCAAAAATCAATAGGCGCAGGGAGAAATGAAGTGAAAAGTGACTTACAAAGAGAAAACCCTTCACGGGTTCTTCACAGCCAACCTTTCACAGCCAAGCCCTCCCTGCCAGGATTATTACTGAGGCAGCGTGGCAGATACGAATGTAACACCGTAGGGTGTCGGACACAACGAGCACCAGTGCTGGGCAACTTGCAGTCCAAATTTGCGTGCATCAGGCATGAAGGAATGAGGGATGGGACCAAGCGACATAAGGGATAGGGGTCTGTGTCACCACTGGCCTGGATGTTAAGACTCTGTAATGCACTCATCATCCATGCAAGTGTCCACTTAGGTCTGGAAAACACATTCTCATCGTCCTCCTGGGCACATATTTGAGGAATCACCCTGTCAATTGTCGTAAGGATGGCACAGAGCTCTTAAGAAACTGGAATTTACTTTCTGCTACCCAACGTTCTCCATCTTCTTGTTGAAATCTAAGTGACCCAAGTGCTTGGAAGCTTTATCAGTTTGAAGTGAATTATTTCTTCTACGGACTTGCTTGTACTTAACCATCATATTTTACAAGTGACCTGCTCTCACTGAGTTGTGCTGCTTGGCAGCTAAAGTTGCAGGATTTGTTTCAAGTAATGATGAATTGTCTCCAGATGGGACACTTGCTCTTGCAGTCTTGGATTATGGTGTTTTCACTAGGAGAAAGCATAGGAACTGTTCTTTCCCATGAGGACAAATCTCCTGTCAAATGTGGGCTGGTTAGTAAGAGCTCCAGTTTGTCCTTGAGGAGGGGGAGGGATGAATTATCATGTCCCTGACCGCCCACAAGGCAGTCCTTAGGAAAAAAAAACACAAACAAAACAGCAAAATACAACATCTTTCAAAACAACTCAGACGCCTTGAAACGACAGGTAGATAAAGATCCCTGCATTAAGTTGCATTGAATGACAGCACCTCTGCCTCTGTTTGTGTACAACCAGCTGCTGCCAATCAGCCACCTAGTGCTGCCAGTATTTTCCTCCCTTTCCTGGCTCTGTGTGATCCACGGATTTCTGGCGGGCTTTTTGGTTTGTTTGGATTTTTTCCTCTTGTATTTTTTCAGCTTTATTACTGAGAACATCACTTATATAAAATAGTAACAAAACTTCATTCCAAGCTGCTGGGTCCTCTCTGTGACATCCTCTGGCAGCCTAGAAAAAATCAACAGGGAAGTTACATGAGATTTGGCATCGTCTCTGCAACTATTGTGAAGGCTCAGTTAAGCCCTCCAGGACATGAATGCAGGCCAGATTTTCAGGAAGTTGCAATATGTTCCCGGACAGCACGATCAGTAGTGATTGATTTCTAAATTTACAAATGTGTTTATTATTTTATATTAGTTCAAATTGGACAGATAAGAGACCTCCAGAGAAGTGAGACAGACCATTGCTTTGTTGTTTAGATCAGGAATGTTTTCTTTATTGCTGCAAAGGGAATAAATTTTTTCTAAGCTCACACATCTTGGTCAGGACCTTATGGCATGTAAATACTGGATAATTTAAAAGTTACAACTGAAGACTATAGTGAGAGAAATCAGAATTGCAAACATGGTCATCTTATTTCTTACAATTCATATTACTTTTGATGCTTATGCTAAAAATAGAAACCATTTTGATCTGCACAAAGCCTCATATGTTTTTGCAGAGTAAGATTAACTGGGATGCCTAATTAAAACAGGCAGTCACCAATTAAGATAATAAAAAATTGCTATTTGAAATTCATAAGAGACTAAGAAGTTAAAGAGACACTAATCCAAGAGCTTAGCAGGTTTTCATTTGCGGATACTTAAGGGGAAAAAAAGGTGAAGACGTACTTTGGAACACAGCCCAGTAAAATCAGAGAGGAGTCTGCGAGCTCCTGTGATGCTTCATTACCAAAGTGCCTGCTGCTCACCAGCCCTTTGCTTTTGCACTCCATCTGCCACGTCTTGTACGTACTGAGACCCAGGCTCTGCTACCATCACTTGTGCTGACAGTTCCCCTCAGGTGTCCCCAACAGCACTGCTTGGACCACCTGAACAGTGCAGGACCTGTGCCAGCGCCCAGGTTTTCCTTGGGACTGGCACTGACATTCACTCAACATTGCTTGCTCTCACTTCTGGAAGCTTCACAGTAGCAATATTATTGTTGTTGTTGTTGTTTTTATTATTAATAATAATAAACCAATGTTACTATTAAAAATAAGAAAACACTATATAAAATATTATTATTAACAATAATAACAATTATAATTAAAATAATAAGAATTGATGTCAATTCTCCAACCTGAAGTTTCTTTCACATTTATTTGCACCATGTGAGGCTGACTCGGTCTTCTCTGCCTGCTGTTACTAGGCAAATTAGCTCGGGGGGAACATATGTATGTTCAGGTATATGAGCATATGTACCAGCCTGTGAGTTTGTATCTGCACGGGAGTGTGGTGGGTTAACCTTTGCTGGCCACCAGATGCCCACCCAGATGCTTTCTCATTTTCCCTCCTGAGCAGGACAGGGGGACAAAAGCAGATTTAAAAGAAAACCTTGTGAGTCCCTCTAATCACTCCTTGGCTCTTGAGCTGGTGCATCCTGGATGGGAACCACGGAGCCTTGGTTGATGTGTATTTCCAACGGTGCACCATCGTGGGAGCCATGGGCACCTCCTGTTGTTTGACATGCAGCAATCCCACAACACAGGGATCCTCCAGGAGGCTGGGCAAGGCAAGCAGACGTTTAAACCTCTCTGAATCAATGGCAACTACATCAAAAGCCCATCACTGTCTTTTTGGGTCCTTGAAGTATCCTCTCCTGAGATGGTCTATGCCAAGGATACACTGGGCATCTGAGCTGGTCACAATGGGGTACTTTTACCTTTTGTCTCCTGTTAAGCTCACCTGAGCCTCCAACATAGACAGCTTTTGGGATCCCCCTGTCAATCCAGAAATCCAGATGGATTCCTCTCTGACGTGCCATAATGCCATAACAGCATTAGGGCACATTGTGCACCAGTGTCTAGCAATGGTTTAGACTTCTGTGGATCCAGTGTGCCAGGCCATCGAATCCACACAGATCAGTAAAGCTGGTCACCCCTCTTCTCCTCCTGATAAAAGACAGTGACCCTCTGTTCTAGGCTGGAGACTCTTGCAGTGTCAGACCAGAAGTCCCTTCACAAAAATCAAGAGAGGCACTCATAGTCCTCTTCTATACCAGGGAGACTGCTGGTTGCCTTCCACCACCTCAGCAGCAGCTGAACTGACAGCAGCCTTGGATGGCCCTCCCCATCATCTGTCTTCCCAGTCAATTTGTGTACATGGGCTCCGAACTCAGAGGAGGGCCACCACACCACTTCCTCATGAGGTCACTCAGGAGGAGCCAGAGAGTGGCACACAGTGTGTGTCTGGTTGCCCCTGACAGCCAATGCTTTGACCTGTGGGGACGGGGAGAGAGACAGGTTTTCTGCAAAACTCAGAGTCAGTGGGATGCTCTCTCCACAGCTGGTATATTCAAGCCTGCTCGGTCCATCATTTCCAGGCAGGTGGAATAAAATGCCAGTGAACTCCAGACAACCCTTCTGCCCTTGCTCATGTGCAGTGGCCATCTGAATCTTTGGAGAGACATGGCTGTCATCCAGGTCACTGTGGAAGACTTTCCAGCGCTGCTAGTAGTCTCAGGTTTTGGATGCCCTCCTCAGTGGTAGTGGCAGTGATCTGATTGCCTGTCTGGTGGCTGTAATGTATCAGCATATTTTGAAGGCTGCCCAAGTTTAGGGACCGGTCATTTCTCTCACTTCCTCCTCTTGCTTCCTTGCTGAAGGACCAGCTGCCAGATCAGATCCTTCCTCCTCCTGCTCTGCTCTAATTTATGATATGGACCCACTGACCTCTGCACCCAGTGATTCTTTTCGACTACTAAGCCAATTACTGTAGCTGGGTCTTGGGTGCCTATCTCATCCATGGTGTTCCCAGATGTGGTTTGGGTCCCTCTCTCAACCATGTTCCCCTGATGGTGCTGAAGGGAGGCTCAAGAAGCACAAGGAAAGCCCCAGTGTAGTGCCAAGAGCTGCTGGATTTCACTGGAGCAGGCAAGGCACCCTTCCACCAAGTGTGCCGGTTCAGCGGGATTACACGCCTGTAGAGGTGCAAGATCACAGGCTATGGGAGGTGATAACCATGCCAGGCACCCACCCAAGTCCTCCCACACCCCATGCAGGCACCCAGGGATCAGTGGCCTAAAGGCACATTTCCTTGTCACTTCACTAGCAAACTGGTTCCTCATAACACCAGACCAAAACTAGTTTCCATGCAAATAACAAAAAGATTATATTAGTCAAGCAGCTCAGATAAGGATGTGGCGAGGACCTCTGGAGAGAAAGGGAGGCACATCAGTCCCAGAGGGGAAAGGAGAGGTGCGATCCCTCAGGTCTCCACAGGACAGCCCTCCTGGCACAGGAGCAGTGCCCATGCCAGGGCCAGGCGAAGGGCTGCTGCTTTTATCAGAATGTTTCCAGGCACAGTGAAACACAGAGATAAGCGCTGCAGTGAAGACAGGAGCTGAAAGCAGCCACTGCAGAGCCCGAGGCTCTGTTACACTGTACATCAAGTGAGCCTGTGAGCCTCGCAGAAGCCTGCCAGTTATCAGCTACCACAGTTATACTACACCCAGATCAAAACTGGCTTTATCTCGTGCCCAAGAAAAAGGACTGGTGGGTTAATCTAAGCTGGCTGCCAGACATCCACCTGAATGTTTTCTCACCCCCCCCCTCCCCCTGCAACTGGAAAGTGGGAGAAAATAAGATCAAAAAACTCCTCAAGGGTCAAAGACAGTTTAGTTAAAAAAGCAGAAGCTCTGCTTACAACCAAAGCAAAAAGAGGAACTCATTCCCTGCTTCCCATCAGCAGGCAGATGCCCAACTACTCCCTGGGAAGCAGAGCCTCAGCACACGTAATGGTGGCTTGGGAAGACAAATATCATAATCCTTCTTTCCCTGAGCTTTTATTACAAGAGATATACAGCCTCTCCTTTGTGTGCTGTTTGCTCTGTGGGTTGGATCAGAGGGCTGGGAAGTGTGATCTGCTGAGCCCTCGACAGGGACCATGCGGTGAAGGAGTGCCTTACCTCATGTGTGTGCTGGGGCAGGGGTGTGCCTCTGCAGCCCAGCAGGTCTCTGCTGGAAGGAGCTGTAGCAATGGAGAGCACCTGACTCTTGCATTGGGCCACATGAACACTTCACACCAGGGGAAATGTTCAGTGCAGTGCTGGTGGCCGGTTGCAGTGTGGGTAAGGCAACCTCTGTGCCTAGGTTGGTTCATTCAGCTCTCCAGTTGTTCTTGAGGGACTCTCCTGGTGTTTATTTCCAAGACCAGAGTTCATGTCATCCCCAGATGGACTTTTCTGTTCAGGTCAGCTAACAGGTTGGAGGTGTGTCATGGATCATTCCCAGAGCTGGTGCGCAAAGATCAGACACGGCAAGTGACTTGGGTCTGCGTATGTCAGGATATTCCACAACAACTGCTCAGGAACTGTATCTTGAAGGGTTTGTACACTGGAAAAGAGGCACATCTGCATCCTTTTCTCATCGCCAGCCCTGACTGGCAAGAGCTGCTAGCAAAAGCAGCCAGTCCCATGCCCCGTGGTCTGGAGGGAAACTGGCATCAGGCAGCATGGGATGAGGCAGAATTTGTCCCTAGAGGCCAAAGAGCACCAGAGGAATTGCTGGTGGATCCTGAGCAGTGAGACAACAGGAATACGTTCCTTCTGGAAACACTGCTACAAGAACATTGCATAATGCTTGCTGAGCTCTCCCTCCAGGTCTCCATGAGGAGAAAATGTTAGTGTTTTATGCAGGCAGCTACTTAGCTGTGGACTGGGGTAGGAGCAGTGTCAAGGGTCTGTGCCAGGAGCTCTGCTCTCGGGAAAGCAGCCAGAGATGCTGGAGGAAATGAATCACCAGTGGCAGCTCTGGGACTGCAGAATAAATGAGTTTAGTGCAGTGTGCAAGCAGAACAAGGCTGCTCCCTGCACAGGGTTTGATAATAAGCCCAAAATAATCTGTGCTTTTTGAGGTACAGCACACTTTTTTCAGGTGACTGTTGAGTGTTTCATCTGGTTTTATACAGCCCACTCTATGTGTAACTGGGATTTGAGTCTTTGTATTTGATTTCAGAAGCTAAGCAGCAGAAAGAAGGGGGTGTCCCATCATTTCCACTGAGCTGTGGGACTAGTTTTCCACAAGGACAATGTCCCTGGACATATTTTCAATGCAGCCAGGAGATAAAACTCTCCTGAAAATTTGGGGTTTTTGCAGCCCATGTGGGACACAAACTTTTTGGAAGATTTGCTCCAGAGAATAACTTCTGTTTTTCAGTGGTTTGATTTTGCCACATCCTTTTTCTTCATGAATATTGCAGGAAGATTTCTGTGACAGCAACAAACAAAAAAACCCAGAAATCCAGCATCCTACCTATCTGAGTGCTGAAGCCTCTGCTTCACTCTCAAAAAGCACACTGGAGCTGTGGCGCTCAATTTCTCCCACCTTCAGCTGAGTCACCTCATAATGGTGGTGGAAAGCTAAAACACCAAATTCTGGCATGGAGATGACAAGGGCTACTTACTGGGACATCCAAAAAGATGGTTGAATATAGGAAGGGAAAGGTATTTTTTCCTCCAATCCTACTCAAAGGACAGGCTGAAAGAGCTCTGCTGAACATTTTGAAAGGTGAGGTGTGGTGTGGAAACATTCAGCAGTTGCAGTTAAAAAGCCCTGAAACCCACGATCATGTGATGTGGACTTAGTAGAGGACATGAGGACTTGTCAGGGGCATTAGACTAGATGATCTTTAAAGCTTGCTTCCAACCTAAACCATTCTAAGTCTGTGCTCTTAGTGTGGATTGTGTTGGGTGAACCCTAAGTTTTGGTTCCTCACGTTAAAAGTATGACAAAATTTTCCGAAGAGTCGTCACCTTTGGGGTTTAGCAGAGGAGGGAAGTTCAGACGGGTGTCACTAGTGCAGGGTGTGCAATGTGTAATAGGTGACATTCCTAATGTCTTTCCACCCGTTTCTCCAGCCGGATTGCCGTGGGCTGTCCTGCCCTCTAGTGCCTGCAGAGCCAGCTCCCTTTGTCCCCTCTCTGCTCCCCCGTGTACATGCACACTCACACTCAATGGATGATGCTGTGGCTCTGAGTAGGGAATAGGAGCTGGAAACCCCCGTGGCCTCCTCTGTGCGATGATGAGTGCAGAGGCAAACTGAGGGAGAAGCCCTGTTGGAAAGTGAAAGGCTTCTTATCAAACAAAAAGTCCAAGATGTTTCCTTCCAGCTGACATGTCCAGGACTGCAATTTTCCTCAACACTCAAAAAACCCTGCAGCTGACAATTTCTGCAGCAGCCAGGCACCCTGTAGCACCCATGCCTGGCTGTGCAGACCCACGTGCAGACAGGGACTGTGTGCCAGGCCCCGTGTACTGGGGAGCAGCAGCCCCTCTGGAAGCCAAGGCCCCCATCCAACCACCTACCTTCATATCTGTGTCTCCTCAGCTCTGGCGTGGTGGATCACATAATCACAGTCTCTTTTTCTAAAGCATCGTGAAGGTCTGAATGACTTTTTGATTTTGGACTTAGTGGTGGCAGCCCCCAGGCTTTCTAAAGAGGGTGCCTCTATCCCTCTCCATGTTCTTGTCCTCTGGGTTCATGCAGCTGTGGCTCGCAATGTTCTGCTTTACCTAAGTGTCTCTGAGTACTCTGTAATGCTCCTGAGGAGCTTCTGACTGTTGAGGATGGGAAAACACCCTCACCAGTCACTCCATTTTGTCCGGGGCAGATCCTGCTCGTGGCTGCCCAGCAAAATGAATGCCATAGGAACAGGGCAGAGGGTGCAGTGCCTCAGCTAGCACCATCACGGTGCTGTGGGACTGACACTGACACAGAGCCTTCACATCTGCTGGGGGTGGAGTCGGGCACATGGAGACCACCACTGTGTTCTGCTCTTTAGGAACTGTAGGTGTGGAGGCTGACTGGGAGTGCTTTGAAAGCCCCACAACATGTTGGGCTTGAAAGCCACAGATGTTGGGAAGCCTCCAGTGACATCTCCAGACATCATCCCCTCTACCCAGGGACATGGGCTTCTGCAATGCTGCCTTTCAGTCAAGACCTTGGAATTCAAGGTCTCATAATTAACCACATGCTCAGCTGCAGTTGGGGATGTCTGACAGATGCAGTGAGCACACACATGACCCTTTCTCAAGGAGATGTTGCCGCTCCAAGTTTAATTGAGATTTGCTCCAATCCAGAAGTAGAGGCCACTGCACCATTGATTAACGTCCCATGTTGTTTGTGTTCATGCAGGGTGGCTGACAAGCTGCCAAGACCAAACCTCGTCTTGCTCAAGCACTTGCTCTCTCTGCTCCACCACATCAGCCAAAATGCCGAGACCAACAGGATGGACTCCAGCAACCTGGCCATCTGCATTGGCCCAAACATGCTGAGCCCGGGGGTGGACAACGCGCTGCCACTGGAAGTGCAGAAGGAGATGAATGACAAGGTGCGTTGAACTGGCCCTGCAGCCGCTCCCTCTGGGGCAGCTTAGAGCCATCCGTAGGGATCCCACTGCCATTGCAGAAGCCAAACAGAGCAGCACCCCTGGACACTGGGAGTACCCCTCAGCTCAGGTGTCCCTCAGCCTGCAGTGGGGTGGGCCAGGCTGCCCCTGGTCTCTCCTCCCCTGAGCAAAAGCAGCAGCTGCCCTGCAGCCCCCTAAGTCACAGCACAGCTCCTGCAGACTTTGCATGTGGAGGGCATTGTCACCCGTGGGCATTGTCACCCCTGGGCCCTTGGGCAGCGAGGCCAAAGCTGTGGCTGATGGTGTTTTGTCTGTACTGGGGTAGATCCATTCGTCTGCAGCACCAGGCCTCACCCCCCGTGGTGGACTCACCCTCGCACCTTAAGCCAGGATTCTGGCAGACGTCACCCTGCTCTGTGCCATCCTTCCTACAAAGAGGCAGGCAGGGTCAGGAAAGAGTCTTCACTATGTTTTCATCCCTCTTGACTGAAATGGGCTGTTTTCTGTGTGCAGGTGACAGTGTTGGTGGAGTTCCTCATAAACAACTGCTCAGAAATATTTGAGGAGGACATTGCCTTTCCTGCCTGTGCCTTGGCTGAGGAGTCAGCAGAGCACACAGACAGCTCCACAGGTATGAGAAGGGACTGGGGATGTCACTGATTGGGGCTGCTGGGCCAGATTATTGAATTTGACTTGTGAATATATCTGTGGAAACACAGAGAGTTGCTGACAGTCCAATATGTTAATGAAGTGTTTCCCTACAGGAGCACCTTCCAGAAGTTCAATATTACAGCACTCAGAAAACAGAATTAAATCCCAATGTTAAACATCTGATTCAAGCACATTTTGCTACAGATGTGCTGAGACCTCAAGGATCCTTCTGGAAGGTTTGAAAGAGAGGATCATTATCCCAGCCAAACCGTTCCAGAGGTCTTTATTTAGTCACTGCTTCTCATGAAGAACAGGCCATGAAAAGAAAGACACATTCTCAGCATAGCTGATATCCTGTCTGTGTCCTTTTTTGCACTTGCCTTATCAAAGTTAACTGCTTCAATAACTGTTTGTTCTTCAAGGTGAGATGAAACTTGAAGGTTTCGATGCTGGCTTCAGAAATCTGTGGTGTGAAACGTCCTCTCAAGAACCATTTTCAAAAGAGCAGACCATGACATTACAACATGCACAGATGTCTGGTGTATGTTTTTAGTTGGGTTTTGAGTTTTGGGTATTGTTTCATTTTACTGTTCATTTATTGGATGTTTACCTTACTGAATTGTCAGGTTTAAAAATCACAGTAAAGTCCTGCAGTTTTGCTTTCTAGAGCTGCATTCAGAAAAGCAGCAAGTGAGGTGCACACAGGGAGTGAGAAGGTGCCTTTCTGGACAGACAACCCTCTTCGTTTTTTACCCAAGAAGAAAGAGGAGTACATGTGGCTATGCAAGTATGAAAAAGAGAGGTGCAGTTCCCCAGCCACTGTCAAAACCAGTCTTCTGTATGAAACAAGTTTCTGATACAAAACTGGGGAAAAATCAGAAAGGAGCTTCTCACAGAAGGTATTGAAACAAAAAAGTCTTCAATTTACACCATGATGTTAAGTGCAAAATTAAGGAAGATGTGTTTCCATGTGTACTGGTTCTGCTGCTTTCAGCTAAGAGCTACAGTGTTGAGAAAAGCGGTCCCCTATAAGATGTGTCCAGCCCCGNATTAAGGAAGATGTGTTTCCATGTGTACTGGTTCTGCTGCTTTCAGCTAAGAGCTACATCGCTGAGAAATGCAGTCCCATATAGAAAGTGTCCAGCCCCAAGAAGGGACTGGGAACACAGAAATACGGTCCAGGCGAGTGCTTGGCTTCTCCCTGGCAGTCCCCACAGGGGCTGTGGGAGGACATGTGGTGTCTCACTCCAGCCCACTCACCACTTAGCCGCCAGCAGCACTCATGATTCTCTCTGCCTTAGCTGACACTGGTCCCCCAGCTGCACCTGCTGAATTGTTGCCATGTTCATTGATTCGGAAGGGCTGTGAGATCTGGAACACTTACAAGGCTATATGTAGCTAACAGTAACAAAGAACAGGTGTTTATCAACTGCTTTTCAGGCACACTAAATACTTTGGTGGCTTCCTTGGTTCCAGTGTTTCCCACCACCAAAAAATCCCATGCCATATACAGACCTGCTTAGTGTTTGGTCCTGGCATGGAGCACGGCCACCATATGGTTTTGTCAGAAAGAAATACATTTTGGGAAATACATCCTTGTAGGATACTTCATTTGGGATGAGCCATTTAAATTCATACGCAACCTTTAAAAAGATTTGAAATCACTTTGCTGTCTATTACCACCAGATGTCACTAATAACACTAAGTACAGCAGCTTTACCTGTGATTAAAGCCTTCCCCCAAAGGCAGGCTTGCACACCCACATATTTATTGCCCACAGTCTGCACCATGACCACGGGCGGTTGACGTTGCAGACATTACTCTAGCATTTGTCATGCAGAGCTTACTCAGTGTAAAGGCTTTCCTGGCATCGTTCCTGCTTACCACACATTTTGGGTTGTGTAATATTTTTCTCCAGAATCTCTCCAGATTGGATGGACATAGGCTTAGGGACCAGGCTTCCCTAAATGTACAGCTGTGGGAATGGCCAGGAGACCAGTGTCAGGCTTACTGATGCAACCTGGCAAGGTACCAAAAAACACACTTTCCATAGCTTAAGCTAAAAATTAAAAACCTGAAAACTGAAATGGTAATAAAATTCTACCTTTGGACTTGTACAAAAATGGTTCTAGTGGGCAACAGAGGATTAGGATCGTCTTTAGAGAGACACTCACAGAGACTGATGTGGCTAACATTATAGGTATGCTAGCAGCCACCCTCTCCCCCTTGCCCAGGGCAGATGGAGCAGACCAACCCAGCTAGGATGGCCGTGGGGGCTGACGGGGACCTGAAAAATACCTAACAGGAAAGCTATCATCACATCTGCCTCTTGTGCCCTGACAGAGCCTCACAAAGGCACCTCAGCAGGCAATGGAGCAAAGGCTACTGTTCCTAAAGGTCGTCAGAGCGCTGTCTGCCACAAGCGCTGACCTAGCAGGGTAGATCCCAGTCTGAGAACAGAGCATCAGGAATGACACCATTCAAGGAGCTGATCCACACCCCATACCCTCAAAAGGGTCCACTGGACCTCACTGGACCACTTACATTTGTGGCTTTAAAGGCGGGCCCTGCATTCCATCCATCCTGGGCTAGAACTATCCAGTGATGATCAGGGCAGCTCTTGCTTACACGGAAAAGCTCCCTTGGAAGGTGTCACCCTCTCTGTGGGTGGCTGAAAATCAGAAGTAATGAGATGTAACCATCAACAAGTCCACTCAGTGGTTTGAGGATCAGCAGATTTGAATGTGTTAAACTGTCTGTAGTCTGATGGTTTGAGGTCAAAACTAGGCTGGCACATCACAGACATGTTTTAAGGATTAAATGTTCCTCTGTAAACCCTGGGGTTTGCATCACAGTAATTCAACATTCTGTGTTATATTTTTCATTTATCATTAATTCCTAAAAGTATCCAAACAGAAGTCATCTCTCTGAAACTAGAATTTTCCATGCTCACCCTGCCTGCCTGTTAGTATTTGAGAACAATTGCTCTGTTTCTGTTGGTGACACACAAGACAGGAGTCAAAGACTGGTGGTGAAAATTTGGTTTAGGCGTTGAAGTCAGTGGGACCAGGACTCTACAACAGTTTTGTTTTCATGAGAATGGAGACTCCTATCATGACTTCATATAAATCAGTCTTATTATGGCTTATTTTATCTGGTTTAAAATAAATAAAAAGGACATTAAGGTGTGGCATGTGAAAACTATAAATATTTTAGCGTCTATAGAGGAATATTAAATGTCAGTTTTAGAGATTACTCTTGACCAGATGTCTTCTCGTATCTTTACAAGGGACTTAGCATCACTAGGAGGATTGCTGTGGATATCTGCAAAAAGATTCAAGCTACTGAATGCTGACTTTAATACTTGTTTTAGAAATTGTCCAAGGGAAGTGCAGTAAACTGGAGGATTTTAATTTCTGCCATTTCTGTTTTGTGTTTTATTGGCTGGAAAATTTAGTTAGAGGATGTTGAATTTTATTTAAATTGTCTGTGACATTATTTTTATTCTTAAATTGTTGTACAAAAAATTAATGCATTATATCCGTTGCAATAATTCAATAATATTGGCTCATGAAAGGTCAAGAACACTTTGAAGAGGAATTCCAAAGTTCGTAAATCACTGCTAATCTTCACATAACATTTTAAGTGTTGTTCAGAAAGTCCCTGTCCTCACCTACCTGAAGTGATATGAACAACGCACAAGTAGAGAAAAGAAAGCACACTTGGTTATATCTAGAAAGACAGGCTCCTGACTTCATATCACTTTTTCTGTTTTAAAGTAGAATGTGAAGAGTTTGTTTGGATTTCTATGTTGTGAAAATTGTCAAGAGACACCCAAGGTCAGCCTAAGGTGTTTTAGCTAATGTTGCTTGGGATTTCACCCTCCACCTGCTGTAGTATGGGCGGAAGGCAATTGTGGAAAGTTACGTGAGAACTTACATGTAGATATTTTTCCTGTAGCATCATTCACATGAGAGTGCCATTTTTACTTCACCAGAATTTACAAAT
Source organism: Platysteira castanea (assembly GCA_013397175.1). Classification (NCBI taxonomy): domain Eukaryota; kingdom Metazoa; phylum Chordata; class Aves; order Passeriformes; genus Platysteira; species Platysteira castanea. Next base: position 620,129 of record VYXC01009417.1, on the reverse strand, counting down.
ACATCCAAGCTTGTAAATCATATCTACACATCAAAATCTGCAGTTAAGAAAAAAAAAAAGTGGCATGAAAATATTACTACACTGTAAAAATTACCTTGCAATAAAGTTGCCGAATACATTAGAGTAGGAGAGCCAGTTCTCTTAACCCTAAAATATGGTGCAATCTGTGTTCTTTTGTCAACAGCTAATGGTTGGGTTTGATAAAAAACCTCATAAATCTGTTTCCATACCCCCTAAATAAAATATTTGTTTAATGATAACAGCAACATGGGCACCAGGAATGCTTATTTGATGAAAAATATTTCTTCACATGGATAAGGTGTACCCAAGTTTAAAAGAAAAATATTATAATGGCCATTCCCAAGACACCTTTTGCAAGTGACCCTTGGTGGAAGGACATGACTGTGCTCTGCAGTCAGCCCAGCAGTCACATTCCTTTGGCTGAGTGGGAATTATTTAAGTTTGCTCCAACTTAAAGATAGCAGTAGCAACAGAATTTACTTAGGAGCCAGACAGGCTCCTATGCCAATAACATTGCACTGCACTGACCCAGAGAGGGCATCTTGCTAGTAGACAGATCAGTGGTTGGGCAGGTTCTGCTGCATTTCCTTCCACTTGCCCCAAAACATTTGCACAAAGCAGCGTTAGAAACGCGCAGCAGGGACAAGCTGACACACGGGCAGGGAGCTGGGGGGTACTAAAGGGTACAAGAGTTGTCCCTGACCTGTGACAGCAGGCCCTGGGGTCTCTGCTGGGGAGCAGAGGCAAGCACATGTCCTGAGGCTGGAGAAGTGATGTTTCTCCAGGTGACCAACCTTGCAAGCTGCCCACCAAAACCCTCAAATGGCCACAGTTTAAGGAAGAAGAGAAAGCTCCAGCATGGGTTTACCTGAATCCATGGGGCTGGGGAGCCACCTCTGCCAACCTTCTTCATGCAGCATGGTGCTGGTGCCTGAGGTCCCCTGAAAGATTCTGTGTCTGCACAACCCACTGCTCATCCTGTGAGGCCACTCCAGCCCCTGGGAACCGCACTTGTCCTGCCCAAGGATCCACTGCTGGACACCTCTGATCTCCATTCCTAAATACCTCCACCCTTCCCAGTGCATACCCTCCTTCTGAAGGCTATTTTACTGATGTGGCAAAGCCAAAACCACAAGCATTAGGATTTGCCAGAGCAGTCCTCAAGGTTCTTACACAAGACACACCACAGGTGCCTATGGAAAGCCTCACGTGTCCTTGCTCCATGCAATGCCAAGGATGGATACAGGACCAGAATGCCACAGGGGCTTCTTGGGAACAGGGGTGGGTTTGTGGCAGAGGGCTGCAGACAGAGACAGAGCAGGCTGGCACTGTCACAAGTTCTAGGCTTGTCCAAAGCCTGCCTCTTCCACCAAGGTCACACGTAATGCTAGGTGAGCGTAAGTGAAATAGCTGAGAAATGTATTTTCCTGTTTCAAGCAGGTATAAAAATCTACTGAATCAAAAAATCTTAAGAACATGGAGTTTGCAAACAATCTGTTCACTGATACTGGAATTCACAAATCCAGTGTATTACCTTTGTTTAATAAACATCGATTCATAATAAACATATATTATTTCAGTAAGTATGCCCAGATTATTTCCAACAAACACCTTAGAAGTTGTAGTTTTCTGAATTTTGAATTACAATTTCCCTTCAATGTTAGCTTGGCACACCAAATGAAAAGTGAAAGTACCATCTACTAAAATGTAAACATTTCAAATACAAATTAATGTATTTTCATGTGTATAACTGCCCAAGTGACAGACACTGTCTAGTTCTGGTTTGTGAAAAACACAGACTGAATGAAAATGTTATATATGTGTCTGTAAATCAGCACTGTCTGAGGACATACTAGTGAATAAATTTAAGTCTTTCTCTTGGAAAATTAAAAAAATATAATAATTTAATTTTTTTTTCCTTATGCCTATGTGGCACCATCTCTGTACCTTTAGATGATTTGTCAAAGATTTCCTCTTCCAAAGAGTCTCAGCTACTGCCCCACTCCAAGGAAACATTGCTGCCCTCCAAATGCTATTGAGATACAAGATCTCCTGCCATCCCAGCCATGGATGACTTGCAGTTCCTGCAAAAGCTGTGCTGATGAACTGCTCCATGAAAACACACCTACACCCCGTGCCTGGGCTGCAGGAGCTGGCCGGCCTTGCAGGCAGCACAGGGCTGTAGCAGCGCCTGGGGGAATGGACTGGACGAGCCGAAGGAAAACTAAAAGGGAATCCCAGCCACGTCTTGTTCAGGAGCTGAAACTCACAGGAGTCAGGACAGCTCTTCCCTCTTACTCTGAGAAGTTTGGGTGAGTAAATAGGTGCCACAGCACCGTGGAACTTGACACTGGAAAACCCATTCACCACAGGAACACAGTGCCAGCATCCCTGACCTTTCCATTCTTCCTATGTGACTTCAGACTCGGGATTTTGGACATCTGCTAGCAGTCTGAGGTTCATTAAAAAGTTACTGGGAAGTACAGAAGGCAGCTATGGCATGCAGCCAATGTGGTATAAACATATGTTGAGTGTGGGGCAGGTGGAATAATTGTTCTGCAGCCCTTTCTTTGGGCTGAATCCCACTGCCTGGTTCTGTGGGACTGAGCTGTGACCTATTCCATCCCTTCCAGGCCTGTTCCCTCCAACTAAAGAATAAATTCAGTTTTACTGTCTTTATTTACAGTATATGCTAATTCACTTCTGGGGAAAAGCGCTGTACAAAGCATCCAAGCCCAAGGTAGTTTCATGTCCGAGCAGCTATTGAAGAGCTACTCATCCTTATGAAGCAGCTGCCTCTGAGGGGCTGCTAAAGCCACAATCTGTGTGGTTATCAGCAATACAGATGGCAGTCATTTAAAAGAAACATGACTTTGCAGCGGTACGGGCTTCCATGGTCAGTCTCTGAAAAGAGCTGCTGTCTCCCATTCCGTATGTGTGCAGCCTCTCTCTGATCCCCCACAAATCAGCAGGTTGGGCAATGGGAACACAGGTGAGACAAACAGGAAGAACAGCGGCTCTACCGTTTGGCTTTTGCGGGGTTAGCCACATCCATCCTGACCTGGATCCTTGTACATGTGGCAAGTCCTGCCTCCAATCCAAGAGCTGTACACTGCTATAAAATCCAATCCATATCGCAAGGATACTCCTCAGCAGCAACAGGTCTTCTTTTCACTTCTCCTTAGGGAAACGGCCTTCCCTCAGGTTATTGCCCTCTGCCTTATGACTGATACACTGGATTTCCACTATGTTTGAAAAAGCACATGAGAGTGTGTAGTGGTTCACCAGGAAAAGAATCTTTTTCAGAAGACCTGTGCTGAATATTGTTCAATACAATGGGATGAGCATGTTCCTTTTCTCCACGTGATCTCGGGGCACTTCCACTCCTGAGCACTAAAATTTGTCTTGTTTTTGGAAAAAAATCCCCGGCAAACAATGCCCAACTGACTCTTCGACAGAAAGTGTATGTGGTAACCCACTTCCTTCCAGCAGCAAGGCTGGAACAGGAGCTCCCTCTGGGCCCTCAGCCAGCCTCGTGTAGCTCAGGGCAGAGGTGGGGGCTGGCACCACTCAGCCCCCCACGCCAGTTCTGCTACGCGGGCGCCTCGTCTTTGCTCGCACACTTCAGTGTCAGCGGGTTCATAAGGTCTGGTCCCGTGCCCTAGATAATAAATACAAGCCCTTGCAGACGTGGAGTGCGGAATTTGTAACTGTTTAGGCAGGCATTGCTGGTATTTTAATCACTTTCTCAAATGGCCCATCTGTCTCATTCTGCCAACAAACGAGGACTGGAGCTCCACAGTTTCTTACTTCGTGTCTCGGTTTGAGACAAGTTTAGGGGACAACGCACTGGAAGGAACGTCTCCTCCACAGAAGGCAGGATTCAGCCACTCCCTCCCCCACCGACACGAAAGGAACTTCCTGGAGGAAAGTGAAAAAAACCCTATTTATTTAACAAACAAAGTGCCGCAAGGCACGGGAAAAGTGAATAATGTTAGATATTAAACCTCCTCGTTGCGGAGAAAGAAAGCTGGTGGATTTAGAGTTCCCTCTGTAGCTGCCGCGGCCCCTCCCGAGGTCCGGGGCCGGGATGCAGCATCCCTGCAGCCTTCCTGCCGGTCCACGGGGTCCGGTGATCTGGTTCTCGGATCATAGCTAGGCTGAACAGTTCCAGAAGCAGATGAAGAAATTGCCGGAGGATTTCGGTATGCAGTCCTGGGAAAACGTCTTGCCTCAACTAACAGGCTGTCTAAAAGCAGGAATTTACTCTCTCCCGCTGCAAGCAGAGCCGAGCAATACGGGGGAGTGTGAGTCCTTGAACATAAACTGCGCTGAAGAATTCGCCCAGCTCCCCCCTCCGCCCCGTTTTCCCCGGACCCGGCTTAAAGCTGTGGGACCCATTTCTGGGCATAAAGCAGAGGATAGGGAAACACAGTATTATCATAAAACCACCCCAAGACACTCCGAGTGTTTAAACAAGCAGCAAACCTTTTGGCTTGTGGCTATCTTCAGAAATACAGATTATTATTTATATCAAATAATTAACTAGGAAATACAGGCACGGACCAGCGCTCAGCTTGATAATGTGGTATTATACAAACACGCAGCAAAGCAACCTTCCATCCCTCACTCAAAGCAACAGGCAGGAAAGAACAAGAGAGTCACACAGCATAAAGAAAGAGCATTTCTGTGTCACAAAGATTTATTACAAGAATCGTTGTCAATGACTTATTAAAGATTTTGGAAAAAACCCATGTTGAATGAAATAGCAGTTAAATGTAGGGACGACTGTGCTGGGTCAGAACAGCAGCATTTCAAGTCCAGTGCAGGACTATCTCCAGAGCAGCCAGCAGTAATTGCCTAATGACAGCATGAGCACAGGGGAGGCTGCTCCCAAAATGCTTCTGCAGGATGCGGATTTGCACCTCAAAGAGTTCTTGAATCAGAGGTGTTTTTGTTGAACATCCCTGCACAGATTTTTCTTCCATGATCGTGCTTAATTGCTTTTTGAACTGCTTCCTGACATCCTGTAGCAGTGAGTTCCAAGATTTGAAGAGGTACCTTCTTTTGAGCCTGCCACCCCATAATTTCATTTGATGATCACTCTTCTCCTCCAGCTGTTATGCTAAGCATTTCAGTAAATACCTCTCCTTGAATCCAGTGGCAACTAAAAACAGAGAATAAATTTCCTATTTAGAGAATTCAGCTGTATGAAAGTGTATCTCTCTATATATATGTAAAATAAAATACTCTGCAAGGTATCTTCCGCAATAGCAAATGCATATTCTTTATTATCTCATCAAGGTCTCACACACACACACAAAAAAAGGGCCACTAAAAAAAAAAACCCGCCAAAAAACACCCAAACACCNAAAAAACACCCAAACACACACAAAAAACTACAGCTGGTGATCCTATAGCAGATACCTGATCAGAGAGTAGCAAAGGACTATGTGCAAGTAGTAGGTTGAGAACAGGTGCATTTGCATAGTGCAGGCTGAGGACATGTATGCTGGGAGCATTTCCACAAAACCAGCACAGCTTAAGCAAGTAGGAACACATCTTTGAAAGGATCAACTGCACTTACAGCCCTTGCAATCTTGAGTATAGTCAGGAACTTGGTATATTTTTAGCATTTTCCTTATCACATATATTTTTTTAAAGGCCCACATCTTCAAATAGTAGACTATTTGCTTTCATTTTGAGTCAAGTCAGTTTTCACAGTCCTCTTCTCCTCACCTCCTTGTTATGCATCCCCATCTTTCCCAGCTGGAAAGGGGATAAAAAGGAAATCCCACCTTAGGTTTCTCCACTGGTGGATATGGGTTCAAGCATTCATCGTGCATGTCTGCATAGGATGGGAAGGCCCAACCCCTGAGCCCCATGCAGCGCAGGCCTGTGTCTTCCCTGCAGCATCTTACCCAGAAAGGGCCTGGCCCTGCACTATCTCTGCAACCTTCTCCCGTGGCACCACAGCTCAGACTAATGCAGGAGAGATGGAAGAGCTCGGGCCAAGGCGATAAGCTTTATCAGCCCACTTCCTTCAGTGGGAACGGGCAGTCTCAGGTCTCAAACAGATGCCGTTTTAAAAGCACACACATGGCACGCTGCCAGGACAGGTTTGGGTTTTTCATGATGGCGTGGCACCGGCTCCCCTCGGTTGCTGTAGAGGAAGGTGGAGCGCACGCTTTGAAGGGAGGAATGAGCTAAGGCCTGCAGGAAGAGTCACCGAGTCCTTGAGACAGGACAAAGTGACAAAGCCAGCCCCCAAGGGCCCCGNTCCGGCCCCGCCGGAGCGGGGCACGCACGGCGCGCCCGCCCCGAGCCCCTCTGCCGCCTCCGGGCGCTGCTGCCGCCCGCTTAGGAGAGCGCGGCTGGGGCAGCGCCCGCCCGCTACTGCTGGGGAGGGGAGCAGCGCCCGAGGGTGGGATTGGCAGGGGCGTGCAGGCAGAGAGTCAGAGGCGTATCTCAGGCCGTTCATTCTTAGCCAGACCTGAAGAGGGGGAGAACGTCGGCGGTCACTTGTCTCTGGGGCAGCGCAGGGGTGAAAAGCTGGCAGCGGCAGCTGGGTTCAGGTATGAGCCTGATGGGAGGTGGGTGCGAGGGAGCAGTGACAGCAGGCACAGCTGCCTTAGGTGTTGGTGTGACTGCTAGTGTGCTGTGGCACCAGCGAAAGGAACCTGCAGGGAGCAGCCAGGTTGTGCCCGTCCGTAGGTGCACAGACTACCTTCCCAGAATCAACTAGGTTGGAAAAGACCGCTGAGATCACGGAGTCCAACCTATGACCGAACACCACCTTGTCAGCTAGACCATGGCTCTGAGTGCCGCATCCAGCCTTTTCTTAAACACCTCGAGGGATGGTGACTCCATCAACCTTCCTGGGCAGCCTGTTCCAGTGTCTGGTCACCCCTTCTGTGAAGAAATTCCTCCTAATGGCCATCCTAAACCTTTTCTGGCACGGTGTAAGACAGTGTCCTCTTGTCCTGTCGCTAGGTGTCTGGGAGAAGAGACCAACCCTCACCTGGCTACACCCTCCTTTCAGGGAGTTGTAGAGAGCAACGTCTCCCCTGAGCGTCCTCCAGGCTAAACAACCCCATCTCCCTCTGCCATTCCTCACAGGACTTGTGTTGCAGACCCTTCACCAGGTTCGTTGCCCTTTTCTGGACCCTAAAATACCTTAATTCAGCTTTGCTGATTTGGGCCTCCAGATAGGAGCATCCTCACAGCCCCAGTCCTCCATGACAGGATGGCACAGAGTCTGAGGGCTCAGGTCACTGCAGAATTTTTTTTTTTTGCGTATAGCAAGGATGCTTTGTAAACATTTAACAAATGGGCTAAATGTTACCAGGACTCAGTGCCATTCAAAAATAGCCTTCAGAACACCTCGCCCATAAAAGCTATGTGTGACTTTCATGCTCCATTTATAGAGAAAGTGTGTGATGGTGGGTGGGATATACGGTTTTTGGCAGCTGCAGTCCCTCAAGTCTCCAGTAGGCCTGGTGGGCACATCAGTGCACACCTGAGAGGAGGGTCAGAAAACTCCACCGGGAAAGGTGAAAGAGCAGACTCAAAGAGCAGGTGGTCAAAGAGCTCCACAATAAGTAGTGTCAAGATCCAATTGCCCGGTATTGTTACACGAGTGAAAATTTCTCCAGTTCACCAAACTCTGTTCAGCTAAGACAGCACTTCAAGAAAGGTACAATTATTGGCTTGACAAACACAGCATGGGACTGAACAAGCTGTGCAAGTTGCCTTCCTTAAGTCTTACAGGAGTCATCATCCCTGAAGTTCTTGGATGTAACTCTCAAGAGAATGTAGAAATCAAGCCACATGGAGCTGGGTGTCCAAAATCCATAGTTTTCTACAGCCAGTACGAAAGTTGCTCCCAGCATTTTCTGGGAGCAATACAGTTAGAAAAGCAACAACATACTGGCATGGCCCTGAAATAGTCATTTGTGCAAGCCTTTCGTTGCCCACAGGATTTTGTCTGCACAGGCAAGATCTGTGTTAATCTGGAGCCTGAGCCAAAAGGCTCCTGGGCAGTTTCTGCCAGGTCATAGGTCTATCACACTCTAAACACACAGACAGGGAAGGACATTTTACATTTCTTGTCTGCTGGCAGCTCTAGTAAAATACCAATTACTTGTACTTTGAATGGTTTAGTTCACACCACTTCATGACTTAGACTACACTTCTGGCAAGTGGAGTGCAATACCTAAATTTTACAGAAACTGTTTCTGTTTGTCCATCTCTTGTTGTAGGGTTTCAGAACCTATTTATGTTATGGCTTTAAAGGTATTCCCAGGAGTACTGAATTGTTTAAACTAAAGATTATGCTACTGTCTGCCTGGCAGTGTATTGTAATGTCTAAAGAACAATCCTGGCTGTATGACTTTTGTCCATATATTTAGAAGCGTATCATTCTTGTGCACGCACAAGTTATGTGTGTTTATTTTACATATGAAGCACTGTTAAAAGAAAGAGGAATGCATTCCTCCCAACAGCTGCTGCTCCTTAATTCATTACAAGAAAACCCACTTCCAAAAAGCTGTTCACTCAGGAATTAACGTGTACTATTCCATGAGGGTTCCCAAATTGTCACATCGGGACCACTATTGAGCCGTATACAACAGCGTACTATAAAACTGTACACATTTCACAAAGCTGGGCACTTCCACCACTGTTGATCATATCTAGAAAATTAAATTTGGGAATCTCTTGGTGCTCACATTCAGAGCTTGATTACAAGCCCATTGCAGCCTATGAGAGTCTTCAAGAATTTCACTGTGCTTGAGGACATGCCCTCAGTGCATAAAGGTTCGTGGAATCTTTTATAGAGCCCACTGCTAAACTGTCTTTACTGGGGAAAAAGTTTAGAAGGGAGCAGAGAGTTAAGTTTGCAGGTTTAGTATAGATCTGCCTCGTATCTGGTTAGCTCTTGTCCTTGTCCATGTGTCTTCAGTTGTTTTATCCAAACAAAAATAAAACTAGATTCCAGTTTTATAATAGTCTTACTTTAAAGACAGTTTACAATGTCAAAGTTCACTGGCATCACAATTTCAGTATTGTTCCTCAAGGAACTGTTTTGGAAAGATCCACACTTCCCAAATGCTTCAATTTAACAAAGTTTTAGAAGAAATTCAAGATTGTATTATCAACTTATAAATCCATCTGTCAACTAAGATCTAAGAAAAGCTTGTATTTGGGTGCAAAGATTTTATTGCCTTTGAGCTAACAGTATCAACTGCCTGATAAGCAGGGCATTTCTGCTAATATTTGGAGAATAAACCTTGACTGCTGGGCTTATCCCTCATCTCTAAAACAAAGGGAAGGATTCTCTAAGCTCTCATTGACTTAACTGGGAATTAAATCAGAACCTGTGCCAAAAGTAAAATGCAAGTAGTTCCACAACATTAAAATAGTGAAACTGCATTGTTAGTGGAGATGTTGATTTGTGTGGGTTTTATTACTTATATGTAGTAATTGTAGGTTACTGGGACAAGCAGTTTTGCCACCACCACAAATCAAAGACATCATCAAGGAATGTCAATGAGGTTTTGTGCTCACTGAATCTCATCTTCTAGGGGGTGGGAAAAGACTGAGTAGTGCTTAATGATTAGATAGATCCAGTTTCTGCCTTGCCATTGCCTTGGTCAGCAGGTGCACTGCTCAGAGTTTTCTGAGACTCCAGAATGATAAAGAATGAACTGTAACCAATAAGGAGCAGCATGTGATGGAGGGAAGTTTGGGCATGATGTTATAGTCATGAAAGGAGCTAATTTTATATTACAGTGGTTAACACAATGTCATGATCAATTGCATGAAGTCAGATTCTACCTGCCCCTTTAATAAACAATTTGTAATGCACAGGGAAGGGCAGACAGAGGAGTAGTATGTGCCTTTGCATTCAGAAGACTCTTTTAAAAGACTAATGTAAAGGGGTGCTTAAATAAAACTAATTTGCCATATGCAAAAGATTTCTTACCAGGGTGACCAAATTCTTGTCAGTCTAATGAGGGGTTGAAAATATGTTTGCAAAGCTAGTCTTGTTGCAAATCATGCTGCACAGAAAAATAATTGCAACTTCTGTCATGAAAACATGAGCTCCAGCATTCAGGGAAACAGTGCACCATTTTGCAGAAGGGAACACGAGGTCATTTTGGGTGCATGCTCATTAAGGAAAGGAATTGCATTGGAATGTAGGAGGGTTGAGAGTAAGAATCCGAAGCTCCTATGTCTGCAAGAAAACAGGGCAGTATGTATGCCACGGTTTCTTCTGATGTACAGACACCATACTGAAATTCTAAAAATGTTAAGGATGCAAATTAGCTGTACTGAAGATCACAGTCACGAGAAGCTGTCCATCAGCTCTCCCTGAACTCATTAGTCAACTATTATCCTTGAGTAGGTACAGGAATGCCTGCTGGGCCCAGGCTATATTCAGGCTCAAGTTCAGCAAGACTTTTAAAGGACATGCACAGGGTTAATCAGGTCTTGTAATTTCACGGAATCCTGGAGAATGCCAGCAAGGCTGAAGTCGGTAGCCTCCCAGTGAGGTACAACATGCCTTGCCACTGGGTCCCAGAGACAGTTTAGATCTGCACCTTAAGCCGTAGGAATGCTGTAAATCCAAGGAGGGTCTTGCAGATCCCAGTCTTTGTCTGGGTGAGTTCCATTCGCTGTTCAGCAGTGAAACTGCACTGTGAGAAACAGTGTAACATCTGTCAGGAAAGAAACAATTGAATAATGACATTTGAAACCTGATCTGTGATTTGAGGGATCAAGAATAGAGGAATCCAGATCTGCTTCTCCTACAGAGGTAGTTGTAACAGGACAAGACAGGGGTTGTAGAATTATTTATGGATACTTCTAACTTTGAAGAGTATTTTAAGGCATTTGTAAGAAACCACCCTGATGCTGGGAAGTAATTGACAGTCCCTTGGAGTTCTTTCTTACCTTTTCAGTTCAAGTACCCATCCTGGGACTGGCCCTGGCCCTGACTGAATGAAACCCATGAGCGTTTGGAGTAAGACCAGGGCCTCTGTAATGCTGTACTGAAGCTGGACGGAGCAGAAGTGCTGTGGCACAAACACTGAATTTTAAAGAGCTGAGATAATTTTCACTTCCTCAATCTTTTTCATTAGCAGCATTGATTTATTTTTACACTGTTGCAGGCTGGTTGCAGTGTAGTCTGAGGCTGGACCAAAAGTGCTTGGTTTTCTCTAAAGTGTTGTGTTTGCTCACCTGAATGTGCCACTACTCCCACAGAAATGCAGTACTCGGTGCAACTGAAGTGTTTACACAACACTGTTGTAAAGCAGGCAGTAAATTACTTCCTTTATGGATAGACCTGTGGGTACATTCTGCTCACTGCTGTATTAACTGAATAGTAATGATTAATGAAAAAGAAAAAAAAGACGTGAAGAGTAGTTAAACCAACTTGTTATACTTTAAGGATAATATAAAGTTTACTGATGCTGGGAAGTAATTGACAGTCCCTTGGAGTTCTTTCTTACCTTTTCAGTTCAAGTACCCATCCTGGGACTGGCCCTGGCCCTGACTGAATGAAACCCATGAGCGTTTGGAGTAAGACCCCTGCTGTAGCAGGCCCTTTCCATCCTGCATGTACTGCCCTGTGCACATGCTCCGGTGAAGGCCCTGGCACAACCCACAGCAGCCTGTTTCTAGCCCAGAACACCTGGAGCCAGCCTGAGAATCATTACATTATAGATCGAATTAAACAGAATCTATTATTTTAAATAATTTCTCTTCTGTCTCTGTCTAGGACAAACAACAGGCATAGGCATTTAGTTTGAGTTGAAAATTAACAGGGCAACTATACTGACCAGGACCACTTCAATTTTCCCTGATTACCTCAGATTTTTGTAATTGCTGAACCACTAATTTGTTCCATTCACATCATCCCAAGTTTTCTAAGAAATGTAGAACTCACCTCTTCCACCTCTACTCATGTTTAAGTAAGATTGCACAAGAAATCAGGTAATAGCACCATGGCTAAAAGCAGCAGAATCAGGCTGGTAAGATCTATTTTCAGATGACTGGCACACCCACAGACTCTTAATCTGATATTTGATAAGGCCCAAAAACAGCTGGATTGCTGTGATCCTGTGATCAGGTTGTCAGAATCAGCCTGATCCTGACCTCACACAAGTGCAAAATAATTTCTGACTTTGTCCCTATGCACTTCATGCAGTTCTTTGGATTATACTTAAACCATGAACACAGTTCAAGGTTATCATTTCACATTAACAAGGGTTGGCTGAGAGGCTAATCTAAAGTAACCAATTAAGAATTACCATGGAAGCCTGTCATAGTGAAGTCATGGAATTTTCTCCACTAAACCTCTCGGTTACAGGCCTGGCCCCACTGTCTTGACTGTGAAGGGCTCTGACAGGACTGCAAGCTTGAGTCCTGTTGGAAGGGGCTCACTTACAAGCATCACTAGCTTGCACTGAAACAACCTCCAGCTTTCATTCTCTTCTCTTCAAGCAGGGTTTCACCACAGCTGAGTTTACTGTAAATGGGTTACGCAGAATTTATTATTGTGTCTAAAAATTACTCAATTACCTTTTTTCTAGTTTTTTTCATAATATTCTGAGATAGCTTTCAGGATACAAATTTGAATTCATCTGGGTATGGATATGTAGCATTGTATTTCTTCTCAAGGGAGAAATAAGCAAGTTACCAGAAGAAAAAGAAAATAACTTAAATCCACATTTAAATCCTGCAATGTACTTCTCAGTGTGAGTTTTACCGCTTGAAGTTTTTTAAGGAGACACATTACAAAATAAATCTTTTAACACCATGTAGTTTCTGCAATCATTTTCCCATGCAATAGCAATTTAAACAAAACTGTTTTAACTGAAGTTAAAAAACTCAATCTCAGAAATTTACAGCCACAGTAAGAATTGGTGGTTAGAGATTTTAGAGCCAGCAGAGATTATTTTGATTATCTGCCTTGTCTAACATGAAACTCAGGTTGTCAGTCAGGAATTCCAGTAACTTTTGTTTAGGACTTTGTTTGAGTTAGATTGTCCAGCTGAAATTTAACACCTGCGAAAGCAAACAAACCTTTTTTTTACTTCTTATTTAAGCCATTATTTACTCACCATTGCTGTGTGGTAGCATTTGAAACATAATACTTAATTGCTACTTGAAGCACAGAAAAAGAGATCCTTTCAAATACTACACATTGGAAACCATGGGGGAAATGGTGGCCACAATCTTACTTGAAACGACACCACTATTTCAAAAGTCCTTAACACTGCACTAACTATATTGCATGCTGCATTTTAAGGCAATTTCTGTAAAGAAGGGTTGGGCTTTTTTGTTTTAACATTCCTTTTTTTATTTTTTAACTAAGGGTGCAGACTGAACTCTGAGACAAGAAAGAACATTGTGCAATACTCTGTGCTGTTATCTAAAGAATATTGTTTCTTATCGTCTCTGGATTTGTACAGCACAGCATGGCTAAACTTTAGTGATGAGTGAGCAGTTATTTCAGGCGACAGGGGTGGAGGGCATTGAGAGGAATGCAGGGAAGGAGCACATTTAGATATCTGGAAAGATAAAACATCAGAAAATTATTCCTTGCTGTTACATTGCTTGCTTACAGGACAGCCTCCTACAGGGATCAGGAGAGTTCCCATCACTTCGAACACAAATGGAAAAAATGATGTGTTGTTAGAGATAATTGCACTGGGAGAGAAATAAAGTGTGTGAAGTGCTTTTATTAGTCCTGTCCACATGACGTTCTGGGAGCACCTTAGGTGCAGTTCTCCAGGATGTCCCTGAACCCTCCTAGGCACATCTTCTCTACGGAGAGTCCCCGCCTGTGAGACCAGTGTCTTGCTTTGCCAGTGCGTCCAGCTGTTACTCCACCCTGTGAATCAGCTGTACGTGCACACCCTGTTTTGCTGTCATCTCTAAGGCCCTTTCGGTGTTTTCCTGCCTCACCATGTCAGACAGGTAAAGGGAAACCAAGCCAGTGGCCAGGATCCTCAGTTTTCCCATTCTGTGCTGCTGTCCTGCCTGGCAGAGCAGCCATAGAGGGCTGGGTAGGGAAACCACCCTGCAGGTCTGAACTGCCGTGCAGACATGGAGACAGCTGAGCCCTTGCAGGCTTTCGCAAACTGGGCTCAAAGACCATATTCCCTATGAGTGGCAGGCAAGAAGCCACTTGCATCCCTGGAACCAGAGCACTTGGACACTGAAGTAAGTCTGTCCTGGGTGCTTCAACAGGCTGGGTCAGGAACAGGCCATGTTACCTGGCACGGCCCTTACTGTGACAGCATCCCAAGCGCTCACAGCAATGGCCCTGCATGGGAACTCTGCAAAAGAAGGCCATAGGTGACACTGTGCTTCCCCCTCCCTCTACATCTGCCATGGCAGGCAGAACACAGCCAGGGAGAGCAACAAAGGGCAACCCACTTTCTCACAAGAAAATGCTGCATGTAACAGCGTAGCATGCCTTAGGGACAATGTAGTTCACCCAGGACTACAAGGTGTTCCCAGCTCTTGTGCTCCTGGTCTTGCTCAGGAACAAACTGGGCCTGGCTTTGGGAGATGATCCAAGACATGATTTTGAAGGTTTCTAATGGATATATGTTTGTACTAAATTACCCAAAGCAAAGACCATAAGGCCAAAAACCAAAGTCCATAAGGCCAAAAACCAAAGTCCGCAAGGCCAAATGGCATGGGTAGGAAAACCAGACAAACTTCTTGGATACAGAAACTCTACTTCATTTCTGATTGCTGCAATGACGATGTTTTTACTGTTCCAAGATAATTAAACATACTGAACAATTACCTCATGAAGCACCAGCTCTGGAGTCACCCGGTCCTCACCCTCAACTGATACCAGGTGGAAGGACACAACACCCTACTTCTGGAGTCCAGCAGCACCTCACCTTTCTCCTCCCACACTGGAAGTGCTTGAAGGTGAAAACAGAGCAGTGGACCAATGAATCTGGCTCCAAAGGTGTTGCTAGCAATTGCTGAGACATCACGCAAATGAAACCATGGCACAGAAGGTGTTTATAAGATTATATATGACAGATTTTCCCCTCTCATCTTGACATTTGTCTTATATTAAAAAAGACCAAAGAATTCATCATGCCACCTGTAAAAGATAACCAGCTTGTTACTTAAATGAACTGCTGAGCTGTGTTCTTCCTAGAAGCAAATCAAGTCTGTGTGAAATCCTGGTTACATCCGAGGCGGCACGTCAGCTTTATTTTGAATGCTTGAGTGCTACTCAATTAATACTCAAGTCCTGAGTTACCTGCTGTGAACAGGTGAAATTCACCCAGTATTTTAAAGGTGGCATACTGATATTTTCCAAAGTGTTTTGGTGAGTTGCTAGCCAACATGCTACAGGACTCGGTGTTTATCTTTTGTGTCATGCGTCAGAGGTAATTACTTCACTGGGTAGGTGTGTCATTGGGAAGCACTGAAAACTCCCTTTGTTTCAGGTTACCTGCATGCCTCAGTGTGGCAGGTGAACAGTAATCAACCTGATCCCCTTCTCCTCCAGCAAGGCCTCACAGAAGTTATTTGGTTTGGTAGCCTCTTTGTTTCTGAGTTACTGCCTTTAAGGCAGCTGCGGCTGATTAGATAAGGTCACTGTGTATCTGCAGCCTTGACATAAAATGGATTTAGTTTGCCCTCAGTGTTTAGCAGGGTCGTTGAAAACCAATTAAGGATATATGTAGCCATTTGTAAATTGTATATGATCTGTTTGCTATGAAACACAAATATTTTTTTCTCATGAATGAATATTTAATTGAGGTACGGTTCCAGGTAAGCCCTTGCAAACTATCAGAGTTAAAATTCAGGTCTGGTGAAAGTAGGCAGTGTGCTGCTTTGTTTAGAAATGTCGCCCTGCTTGTACCTCCCTTTTACTTGGTCTTACGTCTTCATCAGTGCCCGCCTGTTTTCAGCATTACTGTTATCACAGAGCAAACAGAGGATTTCCCAAGAGACAGGTGGATACTTGTACTTCAGACTCCAGCTTGGTGTCTTGCTCGTGATACACTAAGGTCAAAACTCCTTTATCTGCGTGAAGAATCTCTGTTAGTATATTCTCTCCATGTTCAGTGCTGAGAGCTCCCTGTGCAGCCTGCAATGCTGTTGGGCAGCTGTGGTCTGAGGGGAGCACAAATAACTTCAGCTCCTAAGGGTACTTGGAATTGTTCACGTTTGCAGCAGACGCAAGTGATGCAGAGTAGGAGAGATAACGTATGGACCAGTAATAAACTGCATCCCCAGTATTACATATTTTCTGTTTCTCTCACTATTAGATGCAGTCTTTAAGATTAACTAGTCTTACACTATGAAATAAACCTGATCTCTAATGTTCAAAGGGGGAGAGCCTTGTGCATAGAGCACTTAAATCAGGCTAGGCAAAATATGAGAAAATATCTGAAAGAGACAGTCCTGAGTGGCAAAATAGGCTAGAGTGATATTTGGGACTTCTGAACATTACCTAGTAACCTCTGCATCAAGGAATTTTTTCTGCTTCAATTAGAGAAAAATATGAAAAAATGGTCTGGCACCAAACTGCACTGTAATGCCCAGCTTATATTACTGACTTAGCCAAGGCAAGATGTTTTATTTTTGGCTGAGTATTTAACTGTGAATTGCATTATAGATAATGCATCTTCTGAAATTGAATGAGAAATACAAGTACCAGTCAATGCAAACAACTTTCACAGCTTACACTGAAAGAGCACTTGGCTCTGGAGAGAACTGGCCAGGAGGTAGAATCACTGCCGTTCAGTCTTGAGACTGGGGTTTGAGGCCTTTCTAGTGTTACACTGGATTTGAAAATCACCAGGTGAAACTCAAGAGCTTAGTTTATGCTGAAAGTCAAACAATGTGATCTTAAAACTGATCTTAAAAGGTGTGAGTCAGTATCATATCACAGGAAAAGAAAAGCTACCCTGTCTATTAATTGTACATTGAACTTTGCACTCTTAGACCTGAAATTCTGAGTTTGGGCACCCTTAGTTAAATTTAAATAGCTTATTACTTGTGGTTTTGAACTCTTACAGCCTCATTCCCACAATCAGAGCAATACAAATGTCAGTAGTATATGTAATTATAAAACAACTTGGAGTTAAAAAAACAACTGTACATAGACTATGAACTATTTTTCCCTCTATCAACCAGTGGGCATTTGTTTTGCCTCTACCTTCCTTACCACTCTCACCTACTCTGAACACAGATCTGTGCTCTGTCTACAAAGCACGTGAACTAAGTTAGTTATTTGACATGCAGTTTTTGTCAGCACCATCTTAACACATCTCTACTTTGATGTTAAAAACCAAAACCAATCAAACAAAAAACCCAACAAAAACCACCATCAGCACAAAAAAAAACCCAAAAAAACCCCAAAAATCAACAACAACAAAAAAAAACAACAAGAAAAAGCCACTAAAAGAGATGGTCCCATAGAAAGTGTTCATATGTGCAGGGGGTATTTGCAATATATGGCACTCAGTTCTGCTTTTAATCAGATTTCAAATAGAAGGCACAAAGGAAGATATCAAGGCAAAGTAGAGATTACTTAACCAGGGGAACTCCCTTCCTCTTTCCTTTCTTATCACAAGCATTAAGATCATGATTTCACTTTAAGACGTAAAGGCTATGTTGGCCCTAGTTTCCATTTGCTTTGAGCCTTGGACAAACATGGCTGGATTTACACATGTGGTATAATCTCTACAAATTCAGTATGTCATGAACTTCATTCGTCATTTTGCACATTTCTAAACAATGGTTTGTGACATGATTGTTCTCATTTAACAGATTCAGAAAACTCTCAGTGCTTTTTCTATTTGTTTATTTGTTGGTAAATCAATAATTCATTGTGGATTTCAGTTACAAAGATGATTACCATAGAATTTCCTTCCCTGGTCACATTCATGTTTAAACCTGTCTTTACTGTGAGTAATATTTTATCTGTATTTTACCTACCACTAAGTCTTGCCTTCCCCATCCATTGTAAATAATTTCTCAGTCTCAGTGTACACAAAATGTAAATGCCAAAATATGTTTTGTTTCAGTTGAAAAGAAGATTTTATTGCACACTTTGCATCATTCCCTGTGAAAGTTTCCTGTGGAAGAAGAATGTTTTACTAGAGTAGTTACTAAGACAACTCTCATGGGAGCTGAAAGCAAACTGGGACTTCTCAAAATTTGCTGAGAAGAAACATCCTCATAATCTTCATTTAAGATTTTCTCTCCTTTTATGATGTGTGAAACAAACCAGATAAAAGCATGAAGTCTTGTCTGTTTATTTTTCTTTCTTACAATATTTTAAGATAATCCTTCATAAACTTCATCATACATACTTTTCTTCATAATCTACCATGTCCTCATAGGGCTCCATGATGGTCAATCAGAGTCAAATAATCCCAAGGACTACTTGGGGGTGCTGCTGGAAGACAAACTGATTGCAAAGATAAGGATCTTCCAGCATGTAACCATTGGATCATTTAATGAGGTTTATTTCCAGGCCTGAATGCACCTAACCTCTTGTTGGTGCAGAAAAAAAACCCCAATCTATGCTTACTGAAAAAAAAAAATAGCAAAACAACAAACAACTGAACCTGGCAACAGCAGCTTTTCATGTAGGGACAACAAACAACTGAACTTGGCAGCAGCAGCTTCTCGTAGGAACAAAATGCAAAAATGAGGCACAAGCCTTGCGCTCTTTTTCGCTGTTTGTCCCTTTCATAGGAAACCCAGAGAATGTCTCAAGAGTGCTTTGCCAATAGATGCTGGTCCACTGTGACCTCAATCCGTCAGGTTTTCAGCAAGCTCAGTATGGGTAGTGGGGAAGTAGCTCTCTGAGCAGACAGATCTATAGCTTGCCAGGTCCTTGGTCATTCTTCCTGAAGTCTGACATTTCAGGAATTATAATGCCAAAATTTCAGAAAGTGCAATGGGTAATAAGTTGCTCATTCAGTTATGCACAATGAAAAAGAAACTATCGTCAATAATACTACATGGTTCTTTTTCCTTTCACAACTCTTCCAGTTGAAAAAGAAAATCAAAGACTCTTGACTGTCCTACATGACAGCAAATCTCCTTAAATCTATACAACGTCTCAGAACGTGGCATCCTTTACTACTCTAATGAGTGTCCTTTCTTTTAGCTGCTATACTAAATGCACACTCTATGACTTGTCAGGAGGACAGAGTTAGCTACTATAGATTTTCCTTAATAAAAAATCCCTGGAGTAAATCTGCAAACAAATCAGCAGAGATGCTGCAAAACTCTTCCAGCCATGCCTTGCCTAACCTGGATGAAGCTTTCTATTCAAGAAACATGGAGTTTGGGTCTATCTGTTCTTGAGACTATTAATTCTGCATGAGCAACCAAGAATGACAGATTTAGGCCACAAAATTCCATATTTCCCAGTTCCAGGATGATCTGGCTTATGAAGTTTTATGTTGACTAAAAATTGGCTGGCATGAAGCCTGTTAAGGAAAAGCCACTTTATAATGATAGAATTTGCTTGAGCAAACTCAGGCAAGTACTTGGAATTCATAAACGACCCACATCAAGTTTAAATGTTATTACAGATTAAAGTATAGCAGGAAAATTAAATGGGTTTTCTCTCTAAAACAGGGAAGGCAGGCTTGAGGAGAATGACACAGTTTGGCTGGGGTCAGTAAGTCACAGGAACTGTTCCAGGGGAGAAGACAGAAACTGGGTTCTGCTACTGACCTGCTGAGCAATCGGGAGCCTTTCATCACCTCCTCTGCCTTATTAATTCCTGTAAATGGTTAGTAATGCTATCCTCTTAATAAAGCAGGTTAAGAGTAAGTGCTGGATTAGAGCAGATCTTAATCCTGTAACTTAAAGGCTTCATTTTGATTTGGGTCTTATGCTTAATTGTGAGGTCTGACTGAAGATGATGTGGTTAGAGTGGTCATAAAAGCTCTCTCTTGCTTAGCTAGTGCCTAAATCTAGAAGTAGCCAAATTCCATGGAGTTTTCATGTGGAATTTTCCCCAGATTGTATATTTGTATCTGTTTTTTCTATATTTGTACTTGCCCCAGGATGTCTTGATGTGCATTGATTGTTTCGTGCCCATTTCATGCCTTCTCCAATATTCCCTGATGCACACTCCAAAGGGGATCCAGTCTCTAAGCATTCTTAGGCAATGCTTATCGGTATTATACATGATGTCCATACTCCCAAAATTCAATGTACCAATTTTCTGGACACTCTCAGGAAAACCAGAGAACTGAGGGCTTTTACCCCTACTCTGGAGCAGAGGGGAAGTGCTTCGTGTCTGGAAAGGATGAGAATGCTCCTGTATAAAAAGGAAGAAGGGGCATGCATTACATACCTTCCCATCCTTCTAGGGGAAAGAAACACAAAGGAAGGAGCTGAGTGACCCAGCTATAGAAGAGAGTTTCGTACTGTCATAAAGACACCTACCCGGCCAAGTGTTCAATAAGGTACAGAGCTCTGCAGGCAGGAGGATTTGAAAACACACCTAGCACAAGGCAAAGGCCCAGGAAGGAGGCAAAGGATGTCTAACACATACTCCAAGCTGGCAATCATTCTGGTTCCTTCCACTGGAGACAATCCGTCCTGTGTAAGCTCAGTATGTTCACAGTGGCTGGTTTTGGGTGGAGCAGTATTGGGCAAGCTGGTAGTTATGGATGCCATTGAGGTACCTACCTTTCCCCATCTATTGCAGGTGACTGTGGGAGAATGGCACAAGGTTATGTGCTGTGGCAAACAGGAACCTAGAGATTGTATGTTGCCACACTTAATTATTAGTCACCTAAATTCCTTTTGCTCCTAGGTCTATGTGGCTAGGAAGCAATGGTAAGCGTTAGAAGGAAAAAAAACAACAAAAAACCCAAACAAAACCAGGGGTTTAAGCTTGGATATGTAACTAACATATGGAAACAAATACTTAGCTGACTAAATACGATCTATTAAATGAGACATCTCTCTGACATGGAGTTGCTTCAACATGAAGCCCCAGGGCATTGGTCTCTGAGCTCATGTTGAGCTATGGGCAGGAAAGGGTTTGGGGAATGAAAATCTCCCAGAATGGAAATGGGCTTCCAATTAGATCCCTGAAATGCTTTGTTTCAAGGGGATGCAGACACATACACTTGTTTTCTTTTCCCAATCACAGCCAATAGCTGGATTTTAAGACTGGATTTTAAGGCATGAAAATCTCTCATCTCTCTCCTTTTCCATCTCCCCCCAAAAAAATCTAAGAATGTCACTTAGGGTTCTGAGTGAGGGCTGCGGAAGCTAGGTTCTTACAAGCACTTCTTACTTGGAACAGTTGTTCCTTGTGCTTGGCAGCCTACCCAAAACACTGTGATAATTTGGTCTGGTTAATTTCCAGTGTCATCCTACTGAGTAAGGCATGAATCCCACCATAAACTTATTGCTTAACAGAAGAGCATAGATAGTGTCCTCACAAATCGTATTTTTGTTAAATTAACCTGAACCAAGTAAATCTCAGTGGAATTGTTTCAACTGAAAATGGAGGCCATATCTGTTTCCCAAGGATGTTTGATCCCATGGCCCTTTTCTTGGAAACTGTTCAGCTTAGACTTTCTTCCCACCTGCGTTTGCAAGCTGCCACCCCCATGACTCTGTTTGGATGGTAAAGCCTCCTCTAATCTCTGAGGATCATGCAACAGGAAAGGAATACTACCATGAATTCTCTCAGCCTACAACTCAGCTCCCCTCCCCTTTCTTTCACAGACCTGACACAGTAATGATGCTTTTATTTTAGTGTGGCACAACCAATTGCTGCTTGGTGTGCTCTGTGAGGGAAGATGCCATTTGGATCTCTGCCAAAGCAGGACCTGTATTGTTTGAGCCGTCCTTTTTGTCACCATCCCTTGATATTTCCCAGGCTCTCTCCTGCCCTATATATTTTTCATGTAGTGTGTTGTTATTTTCCTTGTTCTGTGCCTCCCTGTTCCTGTCCTATGTCCTATGCCAAACAGACAGACCCTGGCTGCAGACAGCAGCTTGGTACAGGCTGCACAATTTCCTCAGGCTCACAGCTCAACTACATGCCACTGCTGGCACAGTGGAAGAGCTGTGTCCTACAGGCCGTTGCCCATGACTATGTAAATCAATGGGCTCCTGTGACCAGCCAAGCAAGGAGATGCAGCGAGAGGCCAGTGGCTCCTGACAGACACTATCACAGAAGTGCATTACATTCATGGGTGAGGAAGGAGAAGGAACGAGGGGCAGAGACACAAACTTTGTCATCTATGTATGCCTATTGACTGTTAGGCTACTTGCATGAACATTTTGTGCTGTATGAAAAGTCAGAACCAACTGAAGTATACTCTGTGCTTTACAGTTTCTGAGCTTAGATGGATTTTCAAAGTTTTCTCTTTTGCTGACATTGCTGAAAATACGCTTTACTACACAAAGCAAGCCTGTATTTTATTAAATAATCATATTTTCTGACTTTGCACTTCAAGAAACACAGTGACTATTACAGGCCAGCGCCGATGCCCATCACTAGAGAAATCTGGAACTCATTCCCCGTTCCCTGGGCTGGATGGAGGCCGGGGCAGCTGGGGACTCGGTGAGCGCACGCACGACAGCTGTCTCTCAGGGCCCCTGCCTCCCCTGTGCCGGACGCCTTCCCCGTGCCATCCACTGGCTCGGGAGGCACCGACCCCGCCGCTGGCCCCGGCGCGG
>VYXC01009417.1:528008-597293 GCA_013397175.1 Platysteira castanea | reverse complement strand
TGCGCTGCCGCCGTGGCCGGGAGCGGCTCCTTCCTCCTCCACCTCCTCCGCACGGGGCGCTCGGCAGAGGCGAGGCAGGCGCTGCATGAACGTTTGTCTCGGGAGTAGCAGAAGCACCAGCAGCCCTCAAAATGCCGAAGCCGGTGAGTGGGGCGCGGCGGGAGGGAGGCGCTCCGCGGGGCCGCACCGGGGCCCGCCCGCCCGGTGCTGGGTGTTGGAGGCTGCCCGAGCCCGGGCGCCCGGCGGGGCGGTCACCCCCGGGTGCCGTAGCGCGGGCTTTTGCCGGGCTGGAAGGGCTGAGCCCTGGTCCCCGGTGCCCGGGTCGGGGCGTTTCGACTCGAGCGCCTTGGGAAGTTCTGCGGGCGCCGGGAGGGAGCGGCGGGCACCTCGCTCGGGAGCCACATCAGCGGCTGCTTCGAGCGGGAGGGAGCGCTAGGGCGGCTGCCTGCGGGCGCGGCGGGCGCAGGGCCGCGGGCAGGACGGAGGCGGCTCGGGGGGGCTGGAGGATCACCTCGCCGTCCCGCCGCCGGGAAGGGGGATACGGAGCCCCGGGAGCTCCGTGGATTGCTCGGTGGATTGCTCCGTCTTGTGCAGCGCTTCCGTGCCAGACACGCACAGAGCTCCCGAGCAACTCTCGAAAGAAGAGCTTTCATCACACTCCCGCTTAACGAGAAATGATATAACTGCGCTGGCTGCCATTTAGTATGCTCGTGGCCTATGCATTTATCTACAGGAAGCATATATGCATCTGTAAACGTAGGAGAAACCTTGTTCCGTGATCTAAAAACTAAATGCCAGGGACTCTGTTATAAAGTTCTCCACTCTGGTCTTTACCAGTCATTATGAAAGACCTGGCTTTTTGGGGGGGCTGGGGTTTTTTGGGTTCTGGTTGTTGTTGATTTGGGGTTTTTTTTGTTTTGTTTTGTTTTGTTTTTTTAACGGTCTTTTTCATCCCTTTTCCTTTCTCTTGACACCACCAACTCCTTACCGCCTCCCCCTCCGACCTTCTAGTGGTTTTTTTGTTTGTTTTATTTTAAAGTCTGCTGCTACTGTGCCGGTTAGAGACGGTAATTCCCTTGGGGAGCCAACTGCCTAATGCAGAGCTTTATGCACTCGTTGGAGCAGACGCACTTTTAAACTTTGAAGAGCATAATCAGAACAGATTGTTGTTACTATCTATTTTCAATAGAGGCAATATTTCTTAAAATGCAGTGCAGTGAAGGACTTATGTGAGTTTTAGGTCACATAAATGAAATGTGAACTAAAAGCAAACAAGCTTGTCTTTGTGGTAATAAGTAATTGATGTGTTACCACCATAATATTAAAGTTAGTTGAACTTTTTTCTTTGCTTTTTAAGTGTTTAGGTTAATTTACATTGCAGTTTCTGTAAACCTACCAAAAAAAAGAAAAAAAAAAAATTCAACCCCCCCCCCAAATAACACCCCAGCAACCAACAACTCAACAAAAGACAAAAACACGCCAAAACCAAACTGTGCTCAGTCCTTTTAAGAACTGATAAATCTTCAGTCTCCCTGGATGTATTTCATCAGCCAGGAGGTGATATATTGCTGCATATAATAATGTCTAACTGAAAGGGCCCTTCTGTAACTGGGGAAGCAAATGTATCATTTACAAACTATGGATGTAAAAGGTTGTGTGTAAATAATCTCTTTCTGCCTTGTTAGCTGTTTGCTAATTACAGAGTGCTTTCTTGAAATATCCTGGTTAGAATAATCTGAAATCCTGGTTTAGGACTAAATCGCACTGGAAGCCATCGATAGGTGTACAAAAACTCTTTAATCTCCTAAAAAAATACATCTGTGTTTATCCTTTTGCTTGGCAGGGCTATGTTTGTATGCCCTCAGAGATGGTGATTTTTCTTTGTTTCTTGGCTGACTAGCCAGTGAATAACAAAGGTGGATGGTGTAAACCACCCTCCACTGGGGAAGGACAGTAGTAATGTGAAGACTTCTGAGATGTGACCTGCTGGCTGGGATTTATGGACAAGACTATGTCAATACTTCGTCAATATAAGCTTTTTTTTTTTAATTTGATGTGCTGTTCAGGAGGGCTAACTGCCACCTTATTGTAAATGGAAAAGAGGAATTTTGCAGAGGTTATTTCAGTAAAACACACTGTTCGGTCTGTATGCTTGAGACTGAGACTGGATTTGGATCCTTCCCAACTCAGCTCATTTAATCTTAATACGGGTAAATAGGATTCGTGTCGGTTTGCATGGAGAGAGGATGTAAAGCTGTCACTCCAGAGGCAGAACTGCGCTCAGGACGAATGTGACAATAGCCTTTGGCATGTGTGAGGAATGATAGCACTACCTCTTGGGATGCACAGGGAAGCAGGGTGTTTCTGCTGGGTACTTGACATGGATGCTAAATATTTATTACCTATGCTTGTTTGCATGTGTCTTGTCTACATGGCGTAAGTAAATATGGAGTTGCTTGGCAGACTTCATGCTGCTATGTGTGAAGTCTCACACACTGGTCATCAGTTATTTATACGTAAGGGTTATGATGACAGGAAGCAAAATTTTGGCAATGCCTTCCCCTCTTGCCTCTCCCCCCACAACCCAATAAGCTAAACTTTTATATGAAACTATTGTTTTAACAAAAATTAAAAATGCACACACAAAGCTTATGGATCATGTTTGTAATTTAGTATTTCACAGTAAACAACTAGCAAGTCCATTAACACTAGAGCAGTAGTGATTTTGTATTTTAATTGAGTACCAAAGTGAAGAGGCACAAAGCCGACTGTATTCCCAGTTCTGTGGTAACATTTGGTCATAGTTTGTTGTACATGATGCATGTTTACTGTGCTCAAAATAAATTTTAGTAAAAGTCCAGAAAATAATTCTGTAATAAGTATATTTGTTAATATAGATACGTTTTAATATATAATTTAACACAGACATTCTGCCATGTGTAGCAGTTACAAAGTAATGAGATCTCTCCAAGGTAAGCTATAAATATATAACCTATACCCAGTTCATGAGGGTTTATGGCTGGGAGTTCATCAACAGTTCAGGTGCATGATTTCCGTACAGTCTGTACAGAGGTTCGTTAGGCTTTACAGGTAGTGAATTATTTTGTAAGGAAATGCAAAAAGCATCATCTTGTCCAAATCTTACTGTGTTATCTGGAAACGAGTGAAATGCTAAATAAACTTACTTGCTCAGCCTTGCTTCTTTTCACTACTGGAGGGTCTGTGTGCTCTCTGCATTTTTCCTAGATTCATGGTACCCGTTTATTTCTACTTGACTCTTTTAATGGATGGTGTTTTAGGTGAATTATATCCTCTTGCAAAACAAACCATCTAATAAATTGTGGCTAGAACACCATGGCTGCGGGCTAATGAACAGTGCTTACCGAAGGAGAAGGAAATGTGATCTGGGGTCTATAGAGCTGTTAATTTGATCTGATCTAGCAGCATTCTTGGTTACTTTATTGAAGGTGGGTTTTTTTGTTTGGTTGGTTGGGTTTGGGGTTTTTTTCTGTTTCCTCTTGGGGGGAAAAAAACATAAAGCTTCACAAGAAATTAAGTCGACTTTGCAGCATAGCATTTGATTGATGTAGTATTGCACTAGAACTTTTAATACTTGTGTGAGTGTGTATAAAACTGTGTAAAGAGAGGACAACAGTAAATGCAGTCTTGCAGCTTCTGGTGCTAAAGAGAAAATACAAGTGAATAATATCCAGAGGCACCTTTTTTTAATACCTTTATTAATGGCCTGTGGTCAGAAAGCTGAGCATAGTAATGAAATCTGTTAATGCCATGCTGTTGAGGGGGTGATATTATTGATGCAGAGGGCCAGCATATAAAGGGGATTGAAGGACTGGGGTAATAAGGTCCCTTTGCATGTAGCTAAACGTGGAGGGGTGGGGATAGGTCTCTCACTAGGATAGGATAGAAGGAGATGGATTAATCAGTGGTAGTACAACTGTCCTGCTGTGCATGTCATCTGCAATGTGTAGGGCTTCTCTAACAGAGAGCATCAGTAGAAGGTTCTAGTGAGAGCTTTCCTTTAATGTAGGTACTTACCTATGTCCGGGAGAGACAAATTCAGAGCAAAACCTAGAGAGGGGGTTTGGGATGACCAGAGACAAATGAGAGGGTGCTTGGCTGATTTAGCTTGGTAGAATTCAAGGAGTAACCTCTTCCTTCACCTGTGTAAAAATGTAAGAGATTTAAATGCCAAAAAGAAGAAAGAATTGCTTTAAGCAGAATTTGTGGTTTAAGAGATTTTAAAGCTTTAGAACAGCTAAATGTGTGTGGTGGGTTTTTTTTTTTGTGGGTGGGTAGGATTTTTTTCCCCTTCCTTGTTGATCTTATTAGAAGACTATTCCAGGACCTAACATCCCTTAAGATAAAATTTGACAAGTACACAATTTAATGCTGCTGCCTGTAGGAGTGGGGAACTGGAACTGATGTCTTAAGAGGTTTTTCCCAGCCCTGTGTTGTTAATAACGTGCTGGTAGGTGCTAGGCATTAAGTGGTTAGACAAGTCCTCCATACCTGTTTGATGTTGAATATACATGCATGCTGTCTTCAAGTTGTTTTTTTCAGAATACAAGTCTTCTGCCAAACCTTTATCTGTCTGTGAACAGACTATGGCATTAAAATTTAACACGTTTTTGATAAGCCAGCCCAAAAAAATGCAAGTGTAGTGACAGGAATTTATTTCTAAATATAAACAATTAATATTAGTAATAGTTCCCAGATCTTCTCAACTTATTCTTGACTGTGTATCTTCTAACTACACACGGTTGTTTTATCTCAGAGCTCTTCACAGTGGATTGCTATAACTGGACTGAAGTAAAAATACTTTTTTGTATCTTCAAGTGTTCATAATCCATTAAAATACTCTTATCTTTTGGATGGCTATAGATTTAGTCAGGAATAAAATATTACCCCTGTAAGCACCAACTGCAGTCCATCAGGTGATACGGTGTATGGTGTATTTGATACCAGGAGATGAATACTCACTCTGGGGCAAAATGGACACCTAAGGAAGCGTCCATTTGCCAAATGTAAGCGTCACTCACTGCTGCAAAAGAAAGGTGGAGGATTCTATGAGTAGTAAATTTAAGGAGATGACTAAAGTTATCAAAGAATGAGTTCACAGTTTTGCCAAAACCCTCATTTACTGCATGAGCTGAGTAAGCATTTCCGAGGGCAGTTTCTTGTGGGATTTTAGCTGCTACAGAGAAACCAAGGGTGTTAACTGTTATGTTAGTCACTAATTAAAGAATTTCTTAGCCTTCTTAAAGGTCAAAAGGAGGGAGATAAGCCTTCCTGTTCTGCTCCCTTCCTCCACCCACATGAACATCTTCCCTTGTCCATGAAAAAAAGCTGTGATGTCAGGACTTTTTGAGAATAAGACTACTTGATGACCACTGAAGATTCCCACATCAGTGTTGTTCTTGTTTGGCACACTGAGCCCAAAGAGCTTTACATGGACTGTAAATCCCATAATCACTCGATTGACCTTGATGGAAGGCAGTACTGCCCAAGATCACTGAACCACGCTGCACACTGTTAAGTAATGTACTTCAGCTGTGCTGTGTGCTTGCTTTGAAGCCTGGTTTCTGCAATAGATAACACTTAGCCTGTGACCTGAGAAGGACAGCTCTTTGCAGAAGAACAGCACTGTATGGGATCCTTGCACCTAGGGGAGGGGAAAATTGTTGCTATACAGGCTGGGAACAAGACATAACTCATTGTAACAACTAACCATGCTGCCTCTATATTGCTTATCTGTTCAGATCCAGATTTTGTTTCTCTTTCTAGTTCCTACTTCATAGTGGGGAAATTCACTGGCCTTCTCTGCATCTGCTGTCATCTTTGAGAGAGCATGAGTAGCAGCCATGTGCTCAGCTGGGGCTGATGGACACCTTGTAGTAACAGCTGTCCATTAAAGTAAAAGTCCCAGCTCTAACAATTAGCATGCAGGACTCTGCCTTCTAACTGAGTAAGTAAGAAACTGTTACTTGATGACCATGGACTTGTATTTGGCTACCTACTGTGTAGGCTCAGTGGAAGCAATACTGACTCCCCTACACGAGGCCTGTAGCCTTTTGCTGCCTTTGAGAAGGGAGTGTGTGATTGCCCTCTTTGGTTTGTGTGCATTTACTTCTCCCTCTCACTTTCATGAGCGAGTGCTGTAGCTATTGTGTAAAACTCTCTGAGGTGTCCTATCACCATCTCTTCCTCTTTTTTTTTTTTGGCATGAAGCGGTCCATGCTTGCTGTAGTTGTTCTAACCTCAGTGTGAAATGAGTGTGAGAGGGAGTTCTCTGGGGATGAGTGGATGGATGTCGTGTTGTTGAGTCTTGAACAGGCTTACAAAACTAGTTGAGTGGCTTGGTTCTGACAAGAGACCACTGCTGTGTAGATGCAGGGAGTAGATCTGTGAGCTGCATGCTACCTGAAGAAGTAGAGATTAAAAATCTCACCTTTATACCCAGGTGCCTGAATTTAGCCTGTGTAGCCCAATAGGTGACTTCAAGCCTGTACTGTAAGTTCTGGGCTTCAATGTTATTTGTGGGAGCTAGAGTCGTTCTTTAACACCTAGCTGAATACACTTAGCTGGCTGAACTTTTTGTCTCTGTAGAGATAAGTGACTGTACAAAGTTCCTGCTGCACAAACTGTGGTGTGAACTGGTGGGGTGATTTGCATAATTGATGCTCGGTGATCTCATTGTGGGGGAGGATAGTTTTTCCTCCACAACAACTGCCACAGCTGTGCAGACAAACTCTTGCAAGGTACTTTTTCTGCCCCCAGTGTGCTCAGGGTACACTTTGGGAACCACTGGAGCATATTTGTTTGACATCACACAACTATAGTGAGGGGAATGGGAAGAGTTTCATCTCAGAAGCCCTTAAGCTGTTTTTATGGGTAAGGAAGGGGTACTTTGCCAATCCTTGCAGTCACTTTTCCTTTATGATTTGTAACTGCTCAAGAGCAGTATCTTTGTGCTTAGGTGACATTCCAGGACTTGCCATGACCTACCTTTATCTGGGAGCAAATAGTACCTGTTGCATGCTGTTTGAAGTACCTTCTTGAGAAGTGGAAGCATTATAGTGTATTGCACATAGATCAGATTATCAAGATGTCAGAGGCAATCACATCGCATAACCCCACTAATGAATTTCACAAATGCCATGCAGTATGTTCCACTGAAGTCTGTGAATAAAATGACAGAGGCTGATATGGAAAAGGTAAAACAGAAGGGTGGGATATCAAACAAAAAATATATCTCTGACAAAAGGATTTGTATCTAGAATGCAGAATGAACAAACATCATTACTGAGCCTTGTGTGACTTGTTGCACTGCTATTTCTCCCTAAGTAAATGGAGTTCATTTTTTATTCCACACTTTGATGTCTATATGAACATGGCTGGCCTTGTAGGTCAGGCAGAAGCCCTTATAGCCTAATAGTACACCTCTGATGTTGGCCAAAAGCTGATGCCTGAGGAAGAGTATTTCAAAGATACGCACCATTGCTTTCCTCTGAGGTATTGGAGGTTGAAAGGTCCTTTATAATGAGTTACCTAATGGATTTCTGTGAACTTGTCCAGTCTCCCTTTGAAACCCTGTGAACTCCAACATCCACAGTATACTTTAACAAAGGCTGTCCTAGATAACCTTCACATTGTTTGGAAAGTTATCTACAAACCTCCTTGCTACAGTGCTATTTGGTTTTTTTTCTTATTCAGTGTTGATGCCCTGTAGTTATTTTTTTGGTAGAACAATGAACACATGTTCCTTGTCTACTCTGTTCATGCAGATCATGAGTTTATATGCTCTTATGTCCTAGCCTCAGTTAATTTTCTCCCAAGCTGAGAAGTCCTAGCTAGCTTAGTTGATCCTTGCATTGTAATTTTTTGAGCGTCCTTGACCTTCCAGTTCACATTTGATGAAAATACTGCTTTGCATCCTGTAGCATCTCCATCTGGGAAGAGCACAATTACTGAGAACATTTCTCCTACAATTGTTTCTTGGATCCCTTAAACTCCCAGGTCAGAGTCCTGTGAGAGAGTAAGTCACAGATAATCCTTGTGTTCACTCAGCCCACCCTGTTCAGTTGCAATGTAGCTCTTCCACCCCAGAAGAATAACCAGCACAGGGTCTATTGAAAGTGTTGAGAGCTGTGTGCTCTCAGGCTGTGTTCCTATCAGACTTCTGACTCTGTAATGGCTCTGAGTTTTCCATGCACATTGCCCTCTGGAGCATAGATCTCTGCATAAGCATTGGAATAAAAGGCACCAGTATTGGTGCTTGGATTCAAGGGAAGCGCTGAGGTTATTGTAGCTTTTATCTAGATTATTCACACCTTCAGATCCTGCCCTGGTTGTTGTGAGTTGGTAGAGTTCACCTTTTGCAGAAATTGTCACGTGTTTGTTGCTTCCAAGTGAAAAAGCCAAGCAGAGGCATGAAATGGTGTTTGTGTTCCAGGTCAAGACTGGATACTAATTTATTTTTTATTTTCCCTCACGGGGATTGCAGAAGGATGATATTGTTTTATGTAGTGTAAATATTGGAGATGTTAAATTATTTAGAAGACTCTGAAATTACTATAAAACTTGAGATCTCAAACCTCTATATTATCTGTACTTGGCCCCATGCTTATGTTTCTAATGGAAGATGGCAGAAAATCTGATCCATTCTGGACTCTGAGCAACTTCTTGAGATAAAGCTTACTTGAGGATTGTTTGCAGGGCTTGCTTTAAACTTCTTGTGTAAAGCCTTAGTCTCGCAACTTCATTATGTTTAATTAGATGCAACAGCTGTCATGATAGAACAGTCTGTGTGTGCAGAAGTTTGATCCAGTGGCCTCTAGCTTTCCTCTGTATTTATTCTTTATGTACAAAGGAGCTATTGTTGCTGCACTCTGTGTTCCTAAATCCATCCTAGCATCCATTGAGGGCAAGTGACACATCCAGGCAGTGGTGCTATGTTGAGCCTGTTGTCACTGGCTGTGTGTTCCTTCTTTAAAGAACAGACTGCTGCTTGTACACAGATATTATGAAAATGCTAATGGAGTATTATACAGCATCAGAGAGTCTTTAAAGTGAACATTAATGTATTTCAGTGAAACACCATAAACTCTCCTGCTTCTTCGTAATATCATGTTCAAAGTAAATAATTCTTACATCCTTCACATAGATTGAGGGCAAGTGTTTTGCATGAAAAACACCTGGGCTCCCGAAGTGTACAGGGCTTTGTTCAAGGGCAGTATCCTGAGGCCTTTCAGACTTACTCTGCATTGCTTTATGTCTTGCCACAACATAGAGCTGTGCCTAGGTAATTCTACATTTTTTTAAAAAAATTGAATTTTAAAGTTTTAGATAGGCCTCTGTTTCTCAGAGTTTCAACTTGTTCCTAGCTCGAGACAGAATGACGCAGATTGCTTGTTAGGAAAGAGCTGGGGAATCTTCAGTGACTGGAGAAAGATTTAACTTTTTTTTTTTTTTTTTTTCTGGGAAGAGTGCTTGCTTGGTTTTACTGTTTCACTGAGCAGTTATTTTTAACTGTACAGAGCTGACCAAAGGTGGAGAATGCTGGAAATCTGTCTGGGGCCTAGGCATTTGGGAGCCAGAATTATCAGAGATGTACTGTCACTTGCACTTGCCACACCTGCATGGAATCTTCATGATCTTTTGGCATGTTATTGCTTGACTAAGATAAAGAACTGAACTGCAGCCATGGCTGCTTCTTGATTTTTCACGCAGATGCCCACTATGCAGTTATTACATGCTGACAGAAGAGATCGCAAGCTTTCATTAAGGGAACTGAGATGGGCATGTAATTTAGTTTGGTATCTTCTGCACATCTAAACATAAAAAAGTTTGAATTTGCATTCTAGGATTATGTTCATGTTTAATTATAAGGAAGGTTTCATGCTATCTTACGAAGAGGAGTTAAGTGACATGGCTGCAATATGGAACTCGATGGATTTCCTTCTTTGTGACCTGCTTGTGTGTGCTGGCAGGGAGTGGGAAGTTCATTTTGAAAATTCCACCCACTTTGTTAAAACTGGAATTTCTAGATGACTCCCCACATCTGGGTATTGAACGTTTTCTTGCTCACATGAGCGCCCCTCCCCTCCCTCCACTTCATCCAGAAGTCTAGCTTTCAGATTTCCTTCCAAAATGTTTCTTGGCTTCCCCTCAAAGTACTTTATTTCTCTTCTGAAAAACTGCCACAGAAGAAGTCATACGTCTTTTTCACCATACAGAAGAGCAGCAAATACCTGGGCTCCTGTTGCCTTGACTAAACTTAAGGAACTTCAGTTAAGTATAACTGATATAGCTATTGCTCCTTGAATACTGAGGACTAGAACCCCAAAAATGTGGTTGTGCAAGCTGTTGCATTAAAGCTGACTAGCAGTTAAGGCTAACAATCGTACTGGACAATTTTAATGTAACTACTAGATTATAGATTATTATATACAGCTCCATTTACCCTCAGTGGTATTTCTCCCTCTCCTGGGAGGGCAAGCAAGGTTTTAAGGAACAAAGACCAGCCTACTCAGCTCTAATTTTACCTTTGCAAATGCAGAAATACCTAACTGCCTCATAGATTCTGAGGCATTCCATTGGAACGTGACTTAATGTTCCCATTTATTTGCAATGAGGAAGCAATGTTTAACACAATGAGATCTGAAATGGAACACGTCCTTCAGTTCACAGACGGGTATTTCAATTTAGCGTGGTATGCTGAGAAACTGGGTCGGTCAAATGGGTGCAACCAGCTTGCCTTGTCAGCCAAGGGGATGCCAGTGAGGCCGTCCCGTGTTCACATTTTGTGAACCGCTGAGGCTCTTTTCTTCCTTGTCAGCAAACTGTGCTCCCCAGCGTGTGGGGGAAGGCTCATAGCTGCTGTGCGGTGCTGTGCTGCTGCTGCCCTCTCTGAAATGCTCCATGTTGGGCAGGCAGTGCCTGAAAGGTTCTGGAGGAGCAGGGGAGGAGCATGTGAAAGGCTTTTTTCGGTGCTGTGCAGTTCTTTCCCATTCTCATAGGAATAGGATTCTCCTTCCCACAGAGGAGAAATGGTGGGTCTGTCATTTGCCTTCTCAATTCAGGTTCTTGGACATCCTTTAAATCATAAAATGTAGCACTGGGAAGGGCTTGAACTTGTGTTTTCTGAAGGCTGCATGGAAGTGGTTACATAATATCATATCTTACCACTCCAGGAATTATTGTTTCTTGTCATATTACCCAGCCTGCAATAAGAGGGCTTTTTGGTGGTTTTCTCCGTGTGGGTTTAGAAGTTGCTGTCTTCTATATAAAACGTGTCAGTTTCAGACAATTCCTGTTTGGAAGGGGATCAGTGACATGTTGAAAAATAAAATCTATTTTGAAACAAACAAAAAACCCCCACAAACTAATAAAAAACCCGAACACACACAAATTAAAAAAGTCCCAACTAGCAACCAACCCAGAAACTATTGACCTACAGATTAGTGTAGCCTTTCCTTGATGAACTTGCCTCCTTCCAAAAGAAGCATTCAAATTTGGGTGATGGCATTCCAACTAGCAAGTCATCAGGCAGGCAGAATAGAATAGTCACCTTCTGTAATACTTCCTCTGACAAATACACTCAAGAATGTAATTTTCCCTTCTATGTAATAGCATCACACCAGGAAATGTGGTGTTTTTCTGGGGATTATAGTAGACCACATCCTTGTCTACAGTTCTGCTGTAGCCCATTGTTGGCATGCCTGTAATTTGTTCATCTCTGCCTCTTGTCCATTCTCACTTCTCCAAGTGTAACACCTGTAACTTATTTTTCAGACCTACCAAAATCTTTGAATTCCAGCCCTGTCCTCCCAAGTGTCTTTCTTACTTGTTTTTGGCTAGGTGCTGTTCGCGATCTTGTAAGTGCACTCCATCTTCCAGGGACTGTGAGAGTACTTAATTTTGTTTTCTTATTCCTCAATCCCACCACACTCACATCCCCTTTTCAAGACCTTGGCTTGACAGGAAAAGGTCGGAATATGTGTCCCTGCAGTAGTGCCAGCAAGATGAAGGTGCTGAGCCCAACTGGGAGGGAAGCTGTGTTTTGGCAGTCCTTCAGCAGCAAATGGAATTGATCATTTGCTTGATATTCATGACATTTGTCTTTTGCTCTGAAAGAAGCTATGGAAGATGTGGGTGCACAAGTTGTCATTTGGTTGTAATTTCACATGGCTCAGATTTGTTGTATGCCTAGTCTATGTTGTATGGCACCACATCAAATACGTTACTAGATGAGGTTTGCTCCATCAGGCAGGTTATTCTGTCAGAGAAGAAACAGAATTGTCTCCAGGTGTTGTGTTGTTGACATGCTGATCTTCAAAAATTCTTAAGAAGAATATCATAAATTGAACTAATATTTCTGCCATTGTTTCTGTGCTATTTGTGCTATTTACCTTCTCAGAGTTGTCTTCTCCTCTGCACAGTGTCTGAACCATTATCTGTTGACTTAAGTAACTTGTGGAGGACAGAGGAATGCAGATACTGATGTGTCAGCAGATTAGCTCCGAGCTCCGAAGCCCCTAGGATTTTTTTCCCTAGTCAAAGCTGAAAATTTTCCCGTAACAGTTTCCAGGAGCTGGGACAACAGTTACTCCATCAGTTAGCACAATATCTTTCTTTGTTGTTGGACCTGGAACCAGTGAACACTACTGAATGGAATGTGGAAGAATAGAGAGCAGTTTCAGTGCCCTTCTGATGCTGCTACATGAAGTTGTTTTTCCCATTACCAGATACTTAATCACTACACGCGTCTATGAACAGCTCTGGTTGCTAAGGTCAAAATGAGATTACTTTGTCCTTGCAGATGCATTGCAGCCCAGGCCAAGAAGCTTGCCTGTTACTTGTTCCATTAGTAGCTGCTGCTTGTGTGGTGAAAGAGTAGACCTGCAGAAGTGAGGATTAATGCTACTACTTTATTTAATAGTATTATTAATGCCACTGCTTCCTCTTGCTTGTTAAGACTTCGGTATTCCTTCAGCACAAGCAAGTCCATATGCATACAGTCAGTTTGTGTGTGTGCAAGAAGGCTTAACAGCTCTGCACGCTGTTTTTCATCGAATGTGCTGTGCAGTGCAGCACTTCAAAATGTGGCTGATTTGCTTAAACGTACCAGTGACTCCTGGGATTTCCAGACAGGCAGTGACTGAAGAAACAAGGCATGTCTATCTAGGTTTCTCCACTGCTACTTGCCACCACTTGGATACTGCACTTGGAAACCTGCTGTTTAGGAGACTCTACTCTTTCTTCCTCCTTGGAAAGAGGAAGAAAACATTCCTGAGCATTGTCTAAGGAATTTAGAGCTGCTAATGATAATGATAAATGACACAGTTAAGTACCAGTTTGTCCTGTGTTAATGGGTAAAAGTTGGTATTTACTGCCCTTTATCTTACGTATTCACTGAAATTAAATTGTATGGTCTTATTTAAATGACTTGCACAACTTCATGGTTTCACTGAGCTATTTTATTATGCAAGTGAACTATTAGATTACATGCATCAGGGTGCAAATTTATCCACAATGGCATAGTGCGTCTGAGACCTGCGGGGTTTTTTTTTCCCCAGTTCTGCCTTCCCTTTTCCCTTCAGTGTGGGATGTTTTTCAGTGGAGCTGCAGTATCAGGAAGAGGGATGGTTAACTTCAGAGTACCGTGTTGCCTGCAAACAGAGACAGATTCTGCACCAAGGCACTCAAGAGTCAGATGTTAGAAAAAACTACAGTGCATTCATAGTGTCCAACACACTTAAAAACTGGGTGTTCGTGAGAAGAAGGGATTGAAGAGGCAGTGTCATCTTGGGTTCCTATCTAGGTCTTGATTCTTCCACAGAGATGGTGCCACTCAGCTGGTTGGCAGAGTGTTGCCTCCTTAGAATGTTTTTCAAATGGCACTTCAGTTTTTCAAGTTAGATATTCTACTGATGTGCATGAACCCTGAAAGGCTGCACCTGCCCCACAGATTGATCTACTGACTTGGCATTAGAAAAGATGTTGTTTTAACAACAACAAAATTAAGAACAAATGCATGACTTGAGGGCATTGCTAAAGCACAGAAGATTCCATTCTAACTACCATAGCTTTCCATAGTGTTACAACCATTTAAACTTTACTCTGAAGTTCTCTCTAGCTCTGGCCTTCATCTTCTACTCTCTCGTTTGAGCTGGTAAGGTAGCTAACATGTTGCAGTCCAGTCCTAAGTCATGGAACTGCTGTTCAGTCTTTCAGTGTACTGAGTTCTTCAGCTTCATGGAGAGTTTCTCCTTTTAATGCAAACGGCATTGCCTTTTCAACAGCATGCTCTTCTGGATCCAATTTGTTAGCAATTTTATGCATCCTAAGACAGGGGAAGAGGAAAAACTTGTGTTCTGTAATGTTTTTGTATGCATAAGCAAACCTTAAAGGCCCTATTTGCCATTTTAAGTGTTAGCCTCACATATAAAAGTAGAGTTATTGAATAGTTAAGGTTGGAAGGGACTTCAAATATAATCTATTTCTAACCCCCAGAATAATTAAGTGGCCTATCAGGAAAGAAGTCATATCTTACTGTCCAGGATTTTTAGCATGCTTTATGCTTAAATGCACATATTTTTTAATATAACCCTTATTTCATGTGTAACAGCCATGTGCTGTTCTCTTCCCTCCACACCCCTGTGCTCTTAAAAATGAAAAACTGTTTTCATTTTGGTTATGGCTTCAACATTGTGCTGGATTACTGCCAGGATTTGGTAGGATCTTACAAAGGACATGCCTTGCCTAGACAGGGTGAGCAGGACTTCACTTGTGAAAGTTGTGTTAACCGTGTCTTGCTCTTTTTGTTGCTCATGGAAATTAGTTTGAGTTGTTCCCTGTTTTCCTTCCCAACAATACCTGAATTGGTTAGCACCTTGGGTGTTGATTTAATCATCTTGGCGCCATGGGGAGTTTCATCTGGTCTGAGCTGAGTGCCAAACTGGTTGACTCTCAGTGTAACAGGCAGCAAGGTTTCCTCAGACTGTCTAAACCAGGGTTTCATGTGGGTTAACCTCCATTTGCTGCTTTACTACAAGCTTCTCTGTGGCTAAAAGCTTGTACGGAGTAGTTGTAGGACATCCATTTAGAAACACTGTTAAAACTATTACATTCTTGAAGTAAAGGTCAAGGTTTGGAGATGAGAAGCAGGAGGGTTTAATAGCGCAGGAAGGAGACTCAAAGGATATTCCCAGGCAGTCATCAACTCATTGAAGGAGCAGAAGGCCCTGTGTCTTCTTGCTCTGCCTGTCCTGTGGCTGGCAGTTTGTCTAAGGGCACACCAGGGAATTCCTCTTTGTGCTGATGGTTATGCAGCCCTTAAAGAACACAGAAATTAACCTTTACTGCAGGGCCCAAGTGTCCTTGAAAGCTTGGATAACCAAGTAAGTAGTCATGTTCCTGCATGCTTCTGGCTTTAGATGATGATTGAAGTGGAAAAGCGGATTACTACAATTTTTGGTCTTGATACTAAAATAATTCTTAAAATATGTAGCACCTAAATGACTTTACCACCAAAGAGCTCACTATATAGCTGATCCTACAGTCTTTTAGGGTTGTAGTAAAACAGGACTAGGGAGTTTAACTTTTTTTACTAACAGATAACCACTGAGGAGAGATGGAGGAAAACACATACATATTGGTACTTGCTGGAATTTTGTACTCAGCCAGGATTCTGCAGGTTTTCTGGTAAGCAGTAGGAAGCACTTCATTTCAAGTTTTTCAGCTTGTAAAATGATACTTATTTTACACCACTGTGGTGTTTCAGCTAGAAGCACAAATAACTTGCACAGCACAAAACTGAAGACGACAGAGCATATGTTTTCTTGAAGTGGGTAGAAAGGGATTAGAATATGATTAGGGATTTATTGTTGAGAGGGATTAAGCAACAGGTGTTTTTTAAGGTCACATCTTTGAATTGCCTTGCTGTTCCAGAGAATTTGGTATCTGAATTTCCTCTCCCTACCTACACTGGAAACACTTCTTGGGAAACCTTTGGTTCTTAAAGCATGGGAAGAAAACCTAAAGCATAATTCCATGCTCTATTATGATCCCAAATGCTACAGTTAGGTTTTCCAAGATCTCCTTTTACCTTCTTGCTTATTCTTTTATCTTGCATTTAGAGAATATTTTTAAAGTCCTAATTTAAAGGACAGTGCTTTAAAAATACAGCTTGAAAGTGGCATCACTAAGTCACATTCTGTGGTTCAGTTCTGGGGTCCCGTGACTTGGAAAACTGCCTTCAGTCATCTTTCTTTGGGAGGGTCCTCTGTTGTGTGGGAGAGCGCAGAAGAAATGATGCTGTAAAGATACTTGATGCCTTCATAGAATCATTCAGTTTGGAAAAGATCTCTAAGATCAAGTTCAGCCATTGACCTAACATTGCCAGGTCCACCATTAAATTAAAGAAGGGTGGTTAAATATTCAGTGTCTCACTGAAAAAGGAGTGCAGAGCTTTCTAATATATTCTACTAAAACTAACTGAAGCAACTGGTTTTATTCACTGTTCTGTGTCAATTGTAACATTCTAACATCTGACATTTATCTTAGAGTTTAAACATTCATTATTAAGTTGCTGGGAACTGCTGAAGGTTGAAGCTTTGTAGTGAGTGATTCTGTTCCTCTCCTCCTGCCTCTTTTACCTCTCATTTCTTCAGGTGTGTGCCAGGCTCTCCTGGTCTCCTAGGCCTGGCTTTCTGTAATGTGATATTTACAAATTGTTGGGAAATTGTCATGAAATCTCTGGCCTTGTTTTTACATGCCCACTTTTTTGTCTCTTTTCTTTAAAATATTGAGCTAAAAAGCTAGTTGTTAGCATAACCATACCACACAATCATCCATGTTTGGGGTTTTTAGATTTGTTTGGGGATTGTTGGGTTTTTTGAGAAGTAGTATGATATTGCAAGCTATAGTCAGAACAGTTGGAGATAATCCTTTCCCAATTTTCCGTTTTACTGGTCCTTATGCCATTCCCTGCAAGTGTAGTTGCTGCTTTTGCCTCCTGATTAACTGCTAATAGACTTCTTCTAGTCATTAAACACTCTTGCCTTCTGCATTCAGTAGTAACCTCTGTCTTGCAGTCTAGTGTCATTGCCATAAATCTAGTTATGTTGTTTCTTCACTGGCAACAAGAGCTTATGGAACTCTCGCCCTATAGTATCATTCAGTACCTGTTACTGCTGCTTTATGTGCTGAGTAGATTTTTATGAGGGAAAGAATGACATTTATCAGGTTAATGCTGATTGCTTTAAAAGAATAATCTGCAGCCTTTTGCCTTTAAAACCTCAGATTAATTCCAGCTCTAATATAAATGGAAGTTAAATTATAAGTCTTAAATTTAATTTAGTCATTAGGGCTTTCGTAATCCAAGGGATGGCCTGCAGGCAGCTATACTGTGCACTCACAGTAGCTCTTAGTCCAAGAGGGTTTAGGCCTGGAAAGGGTCAAGTCTAAAATACCCTCCTGTTGAACCAGAAGATCTGTCCAATCCTGTGTTGAGCAGGAAAACCTGTGGAGCAATTTGGTTAAAACAGCAGAATGAGTGCCCCAATTAAGTTTGCTGGTGTGATAACACGATTCTAATTGAGGCTTAAGTATGTTTATTATAGAGGTTACAGGAGTGCATCAAAGCGTGGAGACTCTTGTACACAAAGTACTCTGTTAAGACCTAGAAAAACTTTCAATACATCTTAAACAATGCTTTTTGTTTTTCTCCTTAGATCAACGTTCGAGTTGTTACTATGGATGCAGAGCTGGAGTTTGCCATCCAGCCGAACACTACAGGCAAACAGCTGTTTGACCAGGTCAGTGAGGGGTTGGTGCGGGCTCTCGTCATTTAATTTTGGAGTATGTTTTAGACGATAATGTTTTCTTAAGACTGGATTCCAAACCTATCTTTCTTCTCTCTACCTCCTAATCAAAGGGCCCTAGTCTGAACTAAGCTCTCTAAATTCCATCACAGTAAAAGAAAAAAACCAAAAACCCTTGCAGGTATGTTATATTCCAGTGAAACCTGTCTTTCTAGCATGCTGGATGATGAAGTCACAAGGCATCTAAAATGTTTAGACAGCATAGGTAGCATGTAAAAATGCACCTCTTGCTTTGAAATACAGCTTAGCTCTTGTATAGTTCTTCTAAGGTTAAAATGTTGCTCTTGTGCATAAAACTTGAGAATTAGGTCTTCAGGTGGCTGATGAAGATGTTGGCATGGCTGCATTCATTCACATGCCGGGTTTGAGATAACCACGTGCCACAGGTGTTTGAGTTTGTCAAAGTCCTGGAAAACCAGGAGAGTTTGTGATCTCTGTGCAGCATTTACAGGCAACGTGCCTTGTAAGAAGCCCCTGTGCAGCAGGACAGAGCAGACATTTGTGCCTTCAGGGATTCCCAGGGAAGTGGAGGGCATGAGTGGCCAAGACTCTCCTGCCTTACTGTTGTTCTTCCTGTTACTGCATTAACAATATACAGGTCTGTTTGAAGATGGACCTACAAAGGTCAGATAAAGACAAGTAAAACAAACAGTGTGCTATTTGTAAAACTTTGTTATTATTGTCTTAAGTAGCTTGCTGTTATAAAACTGAAGCAAGGCCTAGATTTCAGCAGAAAAAAATGTACTTACTGCTCTGAAACTCAAAAAAAAGAAAATACTTCCTTCTAGCCATTTCTGCTGTAGACCTGAAAAATAAAGATTAGTCTATGCAGGCTTCAGTCACACATTTTAAGGTGTTCACAAACTGTTATTTGTACTTTTCCCCTTGTATTTACTAGCCTTGATAGCGAAGGGTGGTTGAGCTTTAACTCAAGTAGGCAGTACCAGCTAAACAACGTCCATTCCTTCTAAGTATTGTTGGTACAATATTTCATTCCAGTGAGTTAACTAGAACTTGCTAGGCCTTATGACAATTGTGCATTGAGAAGTACTTAAAAAGAAAACCCAAAAAAGCTCTCAAAACAAACAACCCACAAACCAGTTTAAAAAATAAACAAAATTCCAGACCCCTAACAAACAAGCAGGGGAAAAAAGCTTTTAGTGGGTTCTTGAAAGGAATGAAAGAAGGTTATCAAATTCTAATCACCACAGAACTTTGCAGTACAAAACCGAGTACTCCAGCTTGTGTTTACCATTAAATCTAACTTTAATTCCTTTTGATTACTGCTGATGTGGGATAAACATCAAGTGTTCATTGAACACAGAGGTCAAGGGTTCAATCCCCACATGGTTCATTCACTTTAGAGTTGATGATCCTTGTGATTCCCTTCCAATTCAATATGCTATGATCCTGTGACTGGAAATTTGCTGAAGTGCATTTGAAACCTGCATTTTTATGGAACCATCATTTGGTGTTTGATCTTCCAGAGGAGGGTCACCAAGTTGATTAGAGAGATGGATCAACTCTCCTATGAGGAGAGGCAGAGAATTGTGATTATTCAGCTTGGAGAAGAGAAGGCTTTGGGGTGACCTAACTGCAGCCTTTCAGTACCTGAAGGGAACTTACAGGAAAGTTAGAGAGACTATTTATGAGAGCATGTAATGACAGAGCAAGGGGGAATAGCTTTAAACTGAAAGAAGCCAGTTTCGATTAGATTATTAGGAAGAAATTCTTTTCTGTGAGGGTGTTGAGGCTCTGGAACAGGTTGCCCAGAGAAACTGTGGATGCCCCAACCCTGGAAGTGTTCAAGGCCTGCTTGGATGGAGCTCTGAGCAATCTGGTC
This sequence comes from Platysteira castanea, assembly GCA_013397175.1. Lineage (NCBI taxonomy): Eukaryota > Metazoa > Chordata > Aves > Passeriformes > Platysteira > Platysteira castanea. The sequence goes on along the minus strand of VYXC01009417.1, from coordinate 577,544 downwards.
TAGCAGAAGGTGTCCCTGTGCATGGCAGGGGGGTAGAACAAAGTGATCTTTAAGGTCCCTTCCTACCCAGGTCATTCTATGATTCCATTCACTGCTGATCACCATTGCATCAGAGTAACTTCTTCCCCTGGCCCTTTCATATTAATCCAAAACAGCGAAATCAGGTTTTATTTCTGACAGTACAAAAATCCAAAGTATTGAAAGCCAGGCTTTTAAAAGCAATGCTTTAGATTAGAGTGTAAGTATGTCCTTATGATAAGCATTCAACAAATACTTCCCTCCTCCATATATATGAGCTAATGTTTACATCTGTTAAGCGTCAGGGTCATCTCTCTGGCAGAGGAGAAACTACTTTCTCTGCTTTCAGCTGAGAAGCTCAAAATCCTGAGGACATGGAAAAGGCAGGATGTTTCAGATTCAAGATATTTCTATTTTAGCTGCTGTCTGGGTACTTTGGGATTTCTGAAGAACGCTTGTTGCAGCGCTTAGTGCACTATTGGGATAGACCTACTCCTCATGAAGATTTGCTCCTTACTTCCAGTGGCTTGGGTTTAAAACCTGTGATTGGAAGTTCTTATCCTACCTTCATACCTTGTTGGGGGGGGCGGGGGTATTTCTGCATATCAAAGGAAGGCTGAGGTAGAAGTGTGCGGCACAAAACCAGAAAAGGTGAAGACCATACATTCTCTTCAGTTCTGTTGAGCAAGCCTTTCACTAGGTCCTTATCTCGGTTGGAGTTTACACTCAGATAAAGCCTGTGGAGGCAACAGGTTTTCACAGGTGTGGGGAGTGGCCCAACTGGAACTACAGAACCACTGTGGGGGTTTTGAAGAAGCAAGCTATTTTTAAAAACTACAAGGTGGTTTCTTGGCCTGGTTGTCAGCTAGCAGAGCTTCTCTGGCAGTGCCCTTGTGTTTTAGACTTTGCTAGAATGACTGTATCCTGAATGTAAGGTGTGTTATAGCTCCTTTTATAGGAGAGGGAAAATAGTAGAAACCTGTGAATATTAAGTTCAGCTCCACTCAGGCTAGTCCTGTGCAGAGTTTATGCTGCAGTGAGGTCTGAGGTGTCCCAAGAACCAACCCAGTGGGCTCTGCAGCTGGCTGGAGTATCTCCCAGGTGCCCTCCTGACCATGAGTAGAAGAAATTCAAATGGAAGAGAGTGTAACTGGCAATTTCTGGAAGTGAATGCATTAGTGGGTGGAATGGGCAGACTTAAGATTTTCTGCTTCATGCATTTGAGGAAGCAGAGGAGGTGTCTCCCATCTTGTATATAATGCCTTGTTTCTTATTTCTTCCTTGTTTTGCCATGGAGGAAGTTTACAGAGCATTTCCCAGTACAGGCTAAAACATTCTTTGTTCTTTGTGTTGGAACTCAAACAGTCCAATTGTGATGTTTAGCTTAATACTTTCTCCTTTCTTGCTTTTAGGTTTTGGGAAGAACTTGAGGGGTCATGATTTCTGCAAGCTTTCTAACTCTATTTATAGGAAAAGTGTACTTTTTCTCTTGTAAGCGACATTCAGAGATAATGGCCTGAAAACTGCTTGATTTATGCAACTTTTTATTTTAACAAAGTTGCAACACTCTTTTGTGCAACAGGAAGTACCACACTCAACATACTCCTGGTTTTCTGCTAGACTTCATAAAAATACATCCAGCTGTCAGAACACTTGTCTCTTCCATGATGAAACAAGCCACTTTGAGGGAGGAAGGAAAAGGAATTTTAGTCAAGTAAAAGCTGAACTATTTTCAGGCCCCAGCTCTTTTTAAAAGGACATGGGGCTTGGGGTTTTTTGTTTGTTTGGATTGGTGGGTTTTATTGTCTTTTCGGTTAGTGTTAGCTAACATAACATTGTTTCTCTAAAGTCTGCTCTCCAGCCAGAGTGTCTCCAGCAATACCGTAAACATGAGGTTGAAACAGATCCTTGGTTGAGATCTTAGACTCGTTGAAGCACGCGTAACTACACGTTCTCAAGTCTGTCACACTTCCCTAACCTGCAAAGTGGTTTTAAAAAATTCTTGCCTTCCACTCAGTTGAGCTCCCTATAGCAATGCCTTCATCACTTTTTGAGGGGCTACTCTGCAAATAACATCAGGGAAGTGATCCAGCTGTGTACATAGTAGGTCTTTGCAGATTTTGGCTGTGTCTGGAGCACACCTTTACAGGTAGATGAGCTGACAGCCGAGCACTTGGCTATAAGAACAAGATGTCAAGAGCAGGTGACATTCAGGGACCTGTTAGGCTCTATCATCCACTGAGGAAAACTAACATGTCCAAATAGGACTGTTTTTACTAGTAGGTGTGCCATCCAGTCAATGGATGGTGTTTCTACATCTTTCAGCTGGTTACTATTCACAATATATGAAATTAAAGTTGTCCTAATGTGGGGCCAGTGATGTATTTTTGTCCTTCATAAACTCCCTTTTTGGGAATTTAAAAAAATAACAACCTTGACTGAGAATACTTGCATCATGTTTTAACTCTGAGAGCCACACAGCAGTGGTATGAAGCATCTCTCAGGTGCTTCCTCCAGAAGGAGTAATCTCTGGTGACTGGCAGACAAGATCACTTGAGCCATTAGTACTGCTAACTAGTTGTAGTTAGTACTAACACCATTAGAGACCATCCCACCAACAACTTCAGTGACATAACTCGTCTGCTTCACTAAGTACAGTTTTAAGATGTAACAGTAGATAAAAGCAAGCGGAAGCCCCACCTGCTGCCAGTGTATCAGTCCAGCAGTTGGTGGCCTGTCACTTGCTGTTTGTCTCACCTGGTTTCCCCAAGATCATCATCTTCTAGAAGCTGGGTTGCACAAGCGCCTTAGCCTATGCTGTCATCTAATGTGGCAGTTGTGTAGCTTTGTCTACAAGGTGAAATTAAGAGATGCCAAATGAGTAGGTTTAGGCTGTTGCTTGCACCCATCGCAGGTGATGTGGGACTCGCAAGGGTACCTGGACCTAAAGTGAAGTTTTACCTGCAATAACTTTTTCTTTTTTTTTACCTTTCTGTTGCAGGTGGTTAAAACCATAGGTTTGCGAGAAGTGTGGTACTTTGGTCTGCAGTATGTGGACAACAAAGGATTCCAGACCTGGCTGAAGCTTGATAAAAAGGTAACAGACTTTGGGCTAATTGCTGGTCAAAGGTTAAAGCTTGTATGATTCCAGATGTGTTATTGGCTGCAACTTTATATACCTTGTGCCTGTCGTTGATTGTTTTCTAATTTTCATAATTCCAGGATTGTTTATAGAGTTAACTTTGTGATCTCCATGGGTGAGGTGTGATGTGGTAGAAGTTTGCCCTTTCACTCTCTGAGTTGCAGGAAGCATTTGCCGGATGTGCAGCAGCAGCTTGAGACTATACTTTGTTGGGAGGAAGCAGCTGCTCTTTCTGTGGCTGGAGGAGCACCTTGGCTGATGATGGGCATAGGCCCTGCCAGTGCAGGATCAGTTGTGCACTAACTGGAAAAGAGACATTTTCAGGCGGTGCAGTTGAGTGCTGATGCCTCTGATGTGCTGCTGTTTGTGTATTCCCAGCTCTTATGAGGGCATGAACTTCTTTTCTTGATGGGGCAGTCGGTGACACACCTGTTTAGTGTCAGGGGGCTGTTCTCTGTCAAACACACAATGCTGGATGGGTTTGCCATCTGATACAGCACAGTAAATCATTCTCCAGTGACCAGTGTTGGCTGTACAAACAGGATTTAGCTGGCTTAGTTGGAAAACATAATGCATCCTCCCCCATGTTCTCATACCAGTAAGCAGCCAGAATTAAGGAATTCCACTAAGGAGTTGCCAGTCACTCGCCTCTTACGGCAAATGCCCCAAATCCTTTGTTCTGTGTAAAAGCAGTCTATTCTATTGTTTGCAAAAAAACACCTGCTCAGTTGTGGTGTCACCTCTGTCCTCAGGTTTCTGCTCAAGAAATCAGAAAGGAGAATCCCCTCCAGTTCAGATTCCGTGCCAAGTTCTTCCCAGAGGATGTGTCTGAAGAGCTGATTCAGGACATCACGCAGAAGCTGTTCTTCCTGCAGGTGAAGGAAGGGATCCTCAGTGATGAGATCTACTGTCCTCCTGAAACAGCAGTACTTCTTGGCTCCTATGCTGTGCAGGCCAAATTTGGAGATTACAACAAAGAAGTGCACAAGCCTGGATACCTCAATTCAGAGCGTCTGATCCCCCAAAGGTGAAGGAATTCACTGATGCAGTCTTTTTTTTTTTTTTAAATTTGAATTCTAGTTAAATANAGCGTCTGATCCCCCAAAAGTGAAGGAATTCACTGATGCAGTCTTTTTTTTTTTTTTTTAAATTTGAATTCTAGTTAAATACAAAGAGTTTCATTTGAAAGCATTTTTAAGTTCTTTTTTAATTGAATTGTATACAATTGGGGTTTTTCCTTATTTTATTTCTATCTGTCATATTTGAGTATGTTTTTGCTTCTCCTTGGGTTGGTTAGAGGGAGGAAATATAGTTTTGTATTCAGCTTTTATTTCTTAAACACTGCTGGCATGCTGGTAACTATGGCAGTAGGAATGTCTCCTCTTTAAGAAGAAAAGAGCAGCGTTAAGTCAAGAGTATGTCATTCCTGAAGAAGGTTAGGTTGTGTGTCCTTAATCCTAACGTACAGTCCTAAAAATCTTCTATGTGGAAAGCATATCTTGCGGCTGCACAGTCCATCCCCACACAGGATCAGTGGATGTTATCAGACCAATGGCTTCTGTTTACACTTCCCGATGACACTGCAGCAATGTCTGATTCCAGAGATTGCACCAACTTTTGCTTTGCTTTAATCCCCTGGTGTTTTAGTATGTGTATGATTTGTTTGCAGTGTTTTGCTTATACCTCTCATGTGTTTGGTCAGAATGGCTTTGCAGAGGGTTATTGTTCATTCTGAGTTGCTCTGCTTCACGGAGAACATCCTTGGGCTGAGTAGGGTTTTCCTTTTGGCTACAGTAAGGCTTCCACCAGGGCAAAAATAAGACTATGGCAAAGATCACCATCAATGGATACTGAAGAATATCTAATCTTGCTCATATCTGTTTCCTTGTATAGGGTGATGGACCAGCATAAGCTTTCCAGAGAGCAGTGGGAAGAACGGATCCAGGTGTGGCATGCTGAACACAGTGGCATGCTCAAGTGAGTTCTTTGTGTTGATCCTTAGACTGGTCACCTTGCTGCTTGTTTGATTACCTTAAGTTTGCATTTCTGCAACATGGTTTCGTTACTCTGTGGTTTAGACTCTGAGCTGCCTCTGTGTGATCCTACTCCTGGTGTGTATTTTTTAGTTCAGTATTGAATCACGTGGTGAAACACGGATATTTTGTACTGGTGCTGAGAACAGTGTGGCTTCCCAAAGATCTTGGACCTGTGTACATTGTATTAGTGATAGCTTTGAATGGGAAAAAGAGTGAAGGTGTATGTCAAACCTTAGAGTCATTGAAGCATTTCCACTGGCAGATGGGAAAGTTTAGCTACTATACCTTTCCTACTCACTGTACTTGTGAGACAAGGATGAATGCTGAGAGAGATGAATGTTGCTAGTTTTCTGTCTGGAAATACTAGGGATTGGTAAATGGGAATACTCTGTCTGTGTGTGCTCATAGATGTGATATCGTAACTTCTAAAGTGAATCCCAAACAGTGAATGTTCAGTTTTAACTTCTGTGTTTGAAGCGAGGTTTAGGAAAAATTCTTCTTTTCTTCTGAGGTATTTGTGCTTTCAGAGATAGAGCAGATGTTGGTTTCTCATTTATCTGACTTTTTCTTGTCTCAATCAGAGAGAATGCCATGCTGGAATACCTGAAGATTGCCCAGGACCTGGAGATGTATGGAATCAACTACTTTGAAATCAAGAATAAGAAAGGAACTGACCTTTGGCTGGGAGTTGATGCCTTGGGGCTCAACATCTATGAAAAGGATGATAAGTAAGGCTTTTGTTTTTACCTCTGATCTTCCAAAAAGGGCTGGTATGGGACATTTCTCGTTTACAGGAATGCTCGTGTTTGAGTTTTGGATCAGTAGGTGAAGCTAGGAAATGGGCTTTCACGTCACCTGTGCTTTCATGTCTTTCCTGACCTGCTAACACTACCAGCTGTATAAAGAGAGATGTCAGCTGTACAATGCTATCTTTGTAATCGTGCGCAGTGGTGGAGCTGGACCCTGAACTGAGGAGTTTACCAGGCTTTTCCTTGAGTCAGGTCACCAGGTTTGCCATCAGTGGCCACAACACAAGAACCTGTCTAGGCTAAGGTATCTGCAATGTCCAGACACCTAAAGACACTCCTGTCCTGAAGTTAATGATGGATGTGTGTGCAGCTGCCTGGTTCTGAAAAAGGCAGATTATGGGGTGGACATAAAAGCAAAGCTGGGTGACACCCAGAATCCAGGGAGGAGCTAACCTGTATAGTTACTGTGAACAAGGAATGAAATGAGGGCTTGCTGAGGTATGCATAGTTTTAATCAGCCCTTCTGGTAAAGGCAGAGCCATTATTAATTGGATAGTAGGTGGGAAATGATAGACTACATCTATAAATAAACATAATAAGAAGGTGAGAACAGCTGTGTCTAAGCCTGCTAGTCCCTTCTAATACTCTGCAACTGAAGGATTGAAGGGAGTTAAAATAGATATTTTTTAGATGGAGCATTGCTGTCTAGACTGCTTTCTTTTCCTCCCCCTGATGTTTCAAATCTTTGTTTCATGTCAGTAATCTGTAACAGACTATCATTGAAATACAGAAGGGATTTCACCTGTTCTACATCTTTGCCTCCAAAAAGCTTTGAATGCAACCCAAATATTAATTGGAACTCTCTGGAGCTTCTGTTGATAAGGCAAAGAGAAAGGCAGTCTTTTCTGCAATGCTAATATGTGCTGTCACCCAGAAAACAAGGAGTGTCACTTGAAAGAAAAGTAGTTTCGCTCATGTAATACTTCAGTCTTGAATGACTGGTCTTGCTATGTAACCATGGTCACACAAACAGGTTTTTCGAGCTGCAGAAGCAGAGTGTAGCCATTGACTGTAAAGAGCTATCGAGAGGGTTTGCAAAACAAATACAGTGCTGGAATAAACTGCTTATTTCTGCTGTAACTCTTGCCACTATGTAATTAAGTCTTTCCAGCAGATACGGGAACTAGAAAAACAGTGATGTGTATGGCACTCCTGGTTTGTAGGTGCAAAATTTGGGGACTGAGTGCAAAGGTGAAAAAGCAGAGATTTCATTGTTGAAGTTCAACGTGCGGAGAATGAGGCTGTGCTGTAGATGTGTGAGCCTCTATACTGCAGTGCATGTCAGTGTCCCGTTTCCAGCTATATTCAAGCTTTTTTCTCCCTGCATTAAAGAGGAGAATCTGCAGTAGAACTTACTAACGAGTGAATTATGTTAGTTGTCTGTCATACTGTATTATCTAGGATTTAAGCACTTGTACTAATGTGATGGAGGCTGGAGTAATTAGTTAATCTTAGTCTAATCAAATAATTTTCTTTACAGTTCTTAATGTTACACACACAGACACACACTGTTGCATAATCTTGCAGTTGAGTTAGAGGTTAGGGAGTGGAAAGTTCTGAAGAGGATGCATTTTATTCTTGATGTCTGAATTTAAACAAAGCAAGTGGGGTTTTTTTTGTGCTTGGACCCAGCAAAATCTTGTGATGTAGTAGCTTTCCATCTCTTTGATAATAAGTGAAATTCCTCCCAAAATTGCTCTTTTTTTTCTTTAATCAATGTGCTCCATAGAATTCTTACAGATTTTAAATGGTCCACTGTGATGATAGACATTTCTTTAAGTGCTAAACATTAAATACTTCTGTCTTTAAATTGTTTGCAAGAATAATTGTGACAGAGACATATATGTTGGAGGGGTTAGACAATAACAAGAAGATTGCTTATTGGTACTATCTTTTATATAAGACACAATTCTTAATCATTAACAGCTATCTCTGGAGAATACACCCTTCCTTGATAAGAGAAGAATAAAAGAATAATAATGTGATATTAGATATAAAAATAAAATATTTGGTGGGGGGAATTAAAGAACTTTATTACAGTCAAGTACACAAGTCCTTGTAATGTTAGAACTGGCTGCAGAGCTGATCAGGTGTTTGAAGGTGAAGTACTGGAATGGCTCAGAAATGTTTGATCTCATGACAAACTGGATGCTTTTTATACGCAAGAGTCTGGAGAAATTAAGGCAGAGAAAAATCTAAAATGCTTAGTGAGTCTTATAGAAACAATTTCAAATAAATCAACAGACCTGGACTCCTCAGCAGCGAGGAAGAGTGGGAGTCTGAATCTTGCCCTTTGCTTCATAGGGGAGCTTTTCAATAGTGGGGAGCCACGTGGCACAGCTCGTTGCATGACCGGCAAGTAAAGTTCCGCTTGGTGACTCATGGGATGGGCTGAAAGAGCAGTTTGTATGGAAGAAAAGAACAAGGCCCTTTGTTACCAACCTTGCCTGTAATCTAGGGGAGGAGATATGTGAAGGGAGGGTGTCAAGAGGATGAAGCCAGGCTGCTCTCGGTGGTGCTGAGCAATAGGACAAGGGGCAAGGAGCAGACACTGATGCACAGGAAATTCCACCTGAATGTGAGAAAGAACTTCTTTAGTGTGCGGGTGACCATGCACTGGAACAGGTTGCCTGGAGAGGTTGTGGATTCTCTCTCACTGGAGATATTTAGGACACAATCCTGTGCCATGTGCTCTAGGATGACCCTGCTTGAGCAGGGAGGTTGGACCGGGTGACTCACTGTGGTCCCTTCCAACCGGACCCATTCTGTGATTCTGTGAAATAAAAGAAAATAAATCTTCTCCTACCAATTGTGCCTATCCAGCACTTCAGAGTGAAGGCATCACGGAGGTGACTGGGCTAGCTGTAACCGGACCCATTCGGTTTGCCTGTGGCTGCTGTAAGGTGTGGGGAGCAGCTCAGTTACTTTCGCTTATGCCTCCCATGGTATGCGAGAGGCCTCTGGGAAGCACTGCATGCAAAGTCTGCATGCTGTGGATTTTGGGCCTGGATTTCAAGAATCAAGCTTAAAAGCAGGTGAGCATGTGGCTTCAGTAGACACCATCCCTATTACATAGTCAAGGGTCAGTAAGGGTGGCTGATGAAAATTGGAAGAGACTCAGTAAGGGAGGTTATTGGGCTTCTTTTCCTATTCCCTGTGGTATTCTGGTTCAATTATTGTCTTCTCTCTATTGGGAGAGCTTTGTGAAGCATTTCGTTCCACCAAATCTGTGTGTTAAAAGCAATATAGGGGAAAAATGTTTATTGCATCATCTCTTAAAACAAGTTTTTCTTCTTTCCAGACTAACCCCGAAGATTGGGTTCCCCTGGAGCGAAATCAGAAACATCTCTTTCAATGACAAGAAGTTTGTTATAAAGCCTATTGACAAAAAGGCACCAGTAAGTATATCTAGAAGGGATTCCTGGATATTGCATATGAACAAGTAATACTGTTTCATCTCAAAATAAAGTAGTCTTGGGAAAGGAGAAAGCTGCAGATATTCTAGATACAAAATAAACATTCATGTTTAAAGTGTATTTAGAGCTGACAGTTTTTCTGTGCAGCATAAATGAAGGGTTTATAGTGATAGCTAATGTGGAAAAAGATATGTATTTTACAATTGCAGAGTCCTTTTTTTGTAGCAAACAAGGTAACTTTATGCTCAGATTTGAAATTCTTTGCTAGTTCTGAAAGTCCTCTCTGCATTTCTTTCAGTGCATGGAAGCTGATAGGTAAATTTTATTTTTGTTTTTTCATTTAAAAAACACCAAACATTAAAAATGTTCATTAAAAGAATTACAAAAGTAGTTCAAATGCTACTGCAAAACCACATGGATACATATGGCTTCCCATCTGTCACTGCTCACTTCCATACTACTGACAGAGTAAAATGTGGTGTTCACTGACTTTCTTGAACACCAAGGTAAATCTCAGGGATATGACTTTGGCAGAGAACTGAAATGTAGGTACCTGTGAATGTTGCTTTTCAATACTTAAAAGTATGTTTTCAGAGTTATTTTAGTGAGGAATTAGAGACTTACTTTGACCTGTTGAGAACATAAGGCAGAATAACTGGTATAGGTGGATGTCATTCTGTCAGTCATGTGAAATTATTGGAGTAGTTGAGAAAGACCTCCTCTGGTCTTCCCCCACCCCAGTATGTGGCCTTGGTGGGTAAGTACAGCCCTGAGAAATAATAAGCAGCCTGGCTTTCGCAAAGGATGACGTCTTATAAATATCTCTAACAGAAAAGGATCCTCCCCATAATTTAAAGGATACTAATGAACAGTGTGCTGCAGGGATTTCTTCCTTCCTCCAGATAAGAACCTGGGGGAGAGGAGCTTTTTTCTGTGATGCTGTTAGTGAAAACCAACAAAACTCCCCAGAGACAGAAAGCTGGTCTGTCAGGCGTGCTTTTCTCAATAGAAGAGCCTCTTGCATGTGTTGTACAGAATTACAAAACACGCATCATGGCTTGCCACCCACTCCCCAAAGAGTAAATCTGACTGATATTGAAATGGAAGGCTTGCAAAGGGCTGGTACAGAAAGGTGTTAACATTGAAAACCTCTGTTGTGTTTCCTCCTTCTCTCAATTGGTCTTTTCCCTCTGGCTGGTGGTATGTTTAAAGCTGTGCCTAAAAGAAGAATTTATCTGGTCACTAATTCTGAGTACTCAGGAAGTTGTCTGGGTCTTCTTATGTGCTTGTGTCTCCTTTTAAAAAGGCAGGCATTATAACTACAGCAAAATACTCAGTCCAACCAAGATGTGGGTTGGAAACTCTCTTTTAATTTGGATGATTCTACATGCCTGTGTTTAAATTGACAGTAATGTAGAGGGTAGAGTCCTGTGGCACCTTGCCCAGAATAAGCTTTTTAATTTTTAGGCTTGTCTGCCCATATATCAAGGTCTTCAGGGTCTTCAGCACGTTATCTTTCAAATATTGAGGTGCAATGCTCCCAGTTGCATGACATCTGGGGTAGGCTGGGGATGAGGAGAGAAAGGAATTCTTTTATATTCTTATTTGAATGTTTTGTCCCTTGATTATGGCCCTAAATGACAAATGCAAGCACCATCCATGCCCTCAGTATTTACTTCCATGTAAGTGAGCTTTGCCTCAGCATAGGACTGTTCATCACAATGTGCACAAACTATTTTTTTTTACAATTATTTGTCAGAAGTAGGAGGTTGGATGAGCAGCTTACAGTCACACTTATCAGGATCAGACCTGTGTGGCTTGGAACAGCTCCGGCAGGATTTAGTGGCAGAGCACAACACACTGCCCTGACTGCCTCTTCTGTAGCCAGTGTGTGCATTAGGGAAATGCATTGCAGAAAATCAGTATTTGTCAGCACATTCATCTTAACACCACTTAGGGAGCTTTTAATTGCTCTAGTGTGACTTCCAGTCTTCCCAGAGACAGCCACAGTTGTGCTTCTGAGCTCAGGCAATTGAAAACATGGTCAGTGCTTCCATTCCTGGTTCCATCTATGGCTAACAGTGAGGCAATCCAGAGGAGAGTGATTCCAAGGAATGGGCACTGGTTTATGGTGGTAACGTGGCAGCTTGCCCACTGTTCCTGTAGTACACAGAAAAAGCACGAGGATGTTTGGCTACTGTGTAAGTTCAGACTGTGTTGTAAATATGTGTGGTTGTGGACTCAGAAAAATCATCAGGGAGGTAATGAACTCGGGCCTTCTGTATCCCTTCCTTAGCAGGTTTTCTTCTAGAAGATCAAATCTGGTTTACAGCTTCTGTAAAAGTCTGATTATAAGACAGATAGTAAGAAATTTGGGAATGTCCTTTTTACTGAACCAGAAATTTTAGAATATCTTGTGTTTTGTTACTGCCTGCAATCTGATGTTCCAAATAACCCATGCGATTGGTGGTTAAAAATTAGTTTTCATTTGACACTCTTGTAACAGCCTAGGTCAACTTAACTAGGAAATGCTATGGAACAGAAAAGAATTCTATCGAAAGGCATTTTTCTTTGAAAAAATGCATGTCGGGCCTTGAAGGTTGATTCAGATAGATCAAGAAATTCTACAAAATTACATTTGTAGTTTGTGCTTTATCTTTCAGTCACAAAACTGCAAACTGAAACTCAGTACTAGAGGTCTGTGTGTTGCCCAGACGTTTGCCTGCTAACCCAGAATCTTCTGCCACATCTAACAATCTCCATTTAAATGAGATGTCATCAACTTGGAATTTTCTCTAGAAGATGCTTTTTCTAGAAGAGTAACTTTTCAATTCTACGTAGATGGGGAATATAAATCACGATAGTTTTGGCTTCAGATGATATTTGCTGTCCCTGCTGATATGTTTAAATGGTCTTGCATGCATGTCTGGATTAAAATGAAATTAGTGGCAGGATGCTCCGTCTGCAGTTAGCTGGGAGGAGAGAAAGCATGTTTGGAAAAAACGACTGTGGTGTCTCTCCCCTAGGACTTTGTGTTTTACGCTCCTCGTCTGAGAATTAACAAGAGGATCCTGCAGCTCTGCATGGGCAACCATGAGCTGTACATGCGGCGCAGGAAGCCCGACACCATTGAGGTGCAGCAGATGAAAGCCCAGGCCCGAGAGGAGAAGCACCAGAAACAACTGGAAAGGTGGGCTTGGATACAGGCAGCTGACATGGGGTGGCAGAAATAGGTGACCCCAAAGTGCCAGGGATCAGCAAGCAGCTGTACCCACTGGGCAGGGGTCGGTAACGGGCGTTTCGCTTGGGAGAGGCTCTGAGCCATCCCAGGCTCACAAGGAGCACGTGTGGTCCTGGAGCTCTTGGGTACAGGGTGGATCAGGGTGTCCTGCAGTGGGATTATGTTACTCTTCCTGCTTGGCCCTGTGTCTAGTCAGCTGGCCTGGCTGCAGCCTCGAGAGCTGCAAGGAAACGTGCAAGTAAAGGCACGGCAGGCGCTGGTGTGGTGGTGTACACCTAGAGAAGGGTTTTCCTGACTCTTGAGTGTTGGTATCTGATTTATGTGCTGGGCCATGGGTTGGTTGGGAGTAGGGGGGAAACCTTCCCTTAAAAGGGAGCACATGTGTACACTATAAAGACAGAAGGAATTGGGAGATCTCTTACAGGCAAGGAAAAAGGAATAGCAATTCTACCACTGGCTGCAGGTTGCTTATGATTCAAGTAATCATGCTGTTTTTCTCCTGTACTTGTGCATTGTTTGTCACCATTCCCTCAGTGCTGTTGTTTTTACACCTCTTTGACTTTCCATGCGGCAGAAGTAACAAAGTTACCTCTCCTCTGCCTTGCAGTGCAAGTCCTGTTTTTCCTCTCTGTGTCTAGCAGCTATTTGGTATTCTAAATTTCTGTGGCAACCAACTAAAATACAAATGTTTTTATGAAATGCATTATCTAAAGCCGAGCAAAAATTCTGAGGAGATGAAGGAATGGCCTATTTCTGTCTGCTGGCTCCTGTTTTGTGGCAGCCACTTTCCAATTGAGCTGCCTGGAGAGATTCCCAGCCAGCTTTCTTGTCTGGCAGTAGCTTGGGTCTGAAAGTGAGCTTTCAGCATGAGATGTGTTTCTAACAGGAAACAACTAGAAGATGAAAAGAGGAGGAGAGAGACAATTGAGAGGGAGAAAGAGCAAATGCTGAGGGAGAAGGAGGAGCTGCTGGTGAGGCTACAAGAGTATGAAGTGAAGACTCAGAAAGCAGAGAAAGGTAAAGTACTTGTCCTGGCTGACCAGACCTCATGTATTGTGCTCCATAGAGGGGTTGTATGGGTTGCTGCCTATGCCTTGCCTAAATCTGGTGACACTGGGATCGCTTGGCAAGACTTACTAATGTCTGCCTATACAGCTAAATATACAGACGTGCATCCAAAATATGAAAGTAGCATAAAATCTGCAGATTTAATTGGGAAGCAAAGGGCAGGAACTCGTTTCTCCCCTGTTGCCAGGGGGATTTAAGTAGCACAGCCTCTTCCAGCAGTGAGCAAGAGTTCAGCCCTCAAGTACTTTTTACTAACTCCTGACAGGAAAAGTACTTTGGGAACAAGTCTTTCCAGTGATATGGAAGCTTCTGTTTCAATGCACAGAAGAGCACATTGGAGGCAGCAACATCTGGTCCATGCAGCAAACTGTCAATTAAGGGCAGCAGGGTCTTGCCAGTGTTACAGACTTCAGTACAAACATCTTGCAGAAGATTTAATTACAGTGTGTATCTGACTACTTCTAAATCCAGTTACTTGGTGTGTTAAGCAAATAATTACTTTGAGGTGCACAGTGAAGGGAGTATTGCAAACTGGAGTAAAGTCCTGTCATGACTTCTGCAGTTACCTAAGAGACTGAAGTTCCTTAGCTTTAACCAGACTTGTGGACTAACCCCATTGATCTGTCTCTTTGCAGAGCTGTCAGATCAGATCCAAAAAGCCATTCAGCTGGAGGAGGAGAGGAAACGGGCCCAGGAGGAGGCAGAACGCCTGGAAGCTGACCGTTTGGCAGCTCTGCAGGCCAAGGAAGAGCTGGAGAGACAAACTATGGACCAGATAAAGAGCCAGGAACAGCTGGTAATTTTTAGAACAAGATAAACAGGCATGTTACTGTGCCCTTGAGTAAGGCAAAGCCACCATGTCCGGGGAAAAACTTAGTGCAGTGAAGTACTGGACCATGTCCTGGCATTGTGGCACTGGTTTCTATCGTAAGCAATCTAATCTTTAGTTCTTAGTTTCCTATTCAGTCCCTATTACAGTTAACAGTATTTTTTGTTGTGTTTGGTTTTTTGGTTGAGTTGGGGGTTAAGAGTCCTGATAATTCCCATTTTATTATTCAACAGGCTACAGAGCTTGCAGAGTACACAGCCAAGATAGCACTTCTTGAAGAGGCAAGGAAGCGTAAAGAGAGTGAGGTTGAAGAGTGGCAAATCAGAGTGAGTATCTGCTTTACAAGTTGCTCTAAAGTTCTGTGCTTAAGTAGAGCATACTGTGGTGCTTAGCCTGGTGTGACTTCTGAAACATGCAGAGGCAAACATCTGTACAGCCGTGAAAAAGGGCGAACTTGTGATGAATGTGTCTCTTCAGATAGAGAACAGAAGGAAGATAACTGTAGCTTTGCATAGAACCTTTTCCTGGGCTGTTTTATTGGAAGAATAGTCTCTGTTCAGACCCCTGAACATTACACAGTGGCTGATGATGATGATAGCATTGCTAGCAAAAAAATAAGTTCTCTAATAATAGAATACCATCAGGTGCAGACATTTAATTCTCTCTTGCTTTTCATAGTAGATTGAAAAAACTGGGAAGATAATCATTTAAGTGTTCATTAAGCTGATTTAAAGCAAGAAAGGCACTTAAAATATTTTTCACTCTTTTTCCAAAGGCCAGGGAAGCGCAGGAGGATCTGGTAAAGACCAGGGAGGAGTTACATTTGGTAATGACTGCTCCACCTCCACCCCCACCCCCTGTCTACGAGCCAGTGAATTACCATGTCCACGACAACTTGCAAGATGAGGGCTCTGAGTACTCTGCCTACAGTGCCGAGTTCTCCAGCGAGGGCATCAGGAATGACCGCAATGAGGAGAAGCGCATCACTGAGGCAGAGAAGAATGCACGTGTACAGAGCCAGCTGAGGGTAAGGCACTGCTTGGAGGAGGCAGAGCAATTGAAACAATCATTCCTGGACAAGAGGTCCTTTAACCACTTGGTTAAACACAAAAAGCATGAGAAGTTCCTGTAGGAAGTTTGAAATAAAGGCAAAGTATATAAAGATTACTGTCATTGCTCAAGCTTTGACATTGCTTAAATCATCCATAGTGTTACAGAAAGCCTGTGTTGTATCCACATCACTGCTCTGTCCAGGCATTAACAGCTATCAGCTCTCCCCCAAGAACATGACTGTCAGGAGCTGAGAGCTTCTCACGTCTAACCTGTATTTAATGTTCTTCCTCTTGCAGGCGCTGACAGATGAGCTGGCCCAGGCTCGAGATGAGAACAAGAGGACCCAAAACGATATCATCCACTCGGAGAACATGCGCCAGGGACGGGACAAGTACAAGACGCTGCGGCAGATCCGGCAAGGCAACACCAAGCAGAGAATTGATGAGTTTGAGGCAATGTAAAGATGCTTGTAAGAAGACAGGACTGTGGGAAAGGCAGATCTTAATGCTGTGTTCTTGTGTTGGGGTTTTTGTTGTATTGGTTTTTTGGTTTGGTTTTTTTTTTTTCCCTGAGGAAGGGTCACTGTATGACACTTAACAAATGTTCTCTAAACCCAGAGGTGTTTGAATCTCCCTTTTATTCTGAACCTTCTGTGAAATTTGATATCGTTTAAAACTTATTGTACCACAGATCCTGGTAACTTGCTCATGCCTTTGCTTAGTGCCAAAAGGCCTTATGTCACATCTCTCTTTAAGCAAGACAAATTTTAACAGGCCATGCTTCTATTTAAAGATGTGTGTCCTGTGCAGGTGCTGGATTCAGCCTGGTCTAAAGATAAGCATCTGTGGGTGAATTTTGTGCCATATGTCTTTGTATTATTAGCAGCAGTGTAAAATGTGACAGCTGAGAAGACAGGTTGTGGAACTCAGGATTTGCAAGCACCTGTATGGGTGTTGTACCTCCACACACCGATGCTTGTACACCCTGTTTGTCCCTTGGTCTTGAGGCCCATGTTCCCCCTCCCCTGCCCCCCCACACAAAAGAACTGACAACACCTCAGAACTACTTTGTGTAGGAATTAGGTATTTTCTGGTTGCTGTTCTCAACTGGAGAAATTGTGCAGTGATGGCTCAGAAGTGGTATAGGGACACTGATACTCTTCATGTAACAAGTAGCAAATACTTCTGGAATCTAAGACACCACTGTGTTTGCATTCCAGCTTCATTACTGATCAGTTATAGTGTAGTATTTATATATATATATAACATGCAATATGTGAATTGCAAGACTAGTTAAAGGGAAATAGTTTTTCTCTGTATATTTTGTTACTTTTCAGATTTAATAAGACTTGCATCTGTAAAAATGCCTAAACAAGACTGTAGTCTGATACAGTGCAGCTGATTATTTACTATAAAGCATTATTTGTAAAGATCATTTTTTTACTTAATGGAAACTGTTATATGTACACATGATCCAATATATACAATTTTACTGCACCTATTTTTCTAACAAATTTTCTAATTTTTTTAAATGTTTGATTTAAAGTTTCAGACTCCAAAGATGAAGGGACTGCTTGTTTATATCACAGTTGTATTCTCTCTAGTAGAGAGCATTTCTGTGACCATCCTTCCCCCACTCTCCCCTTTTTCCTTGAAAATCTGTTAGAAAGTGAGATACAGTATGTTGTCACCTCTTCTCTTTCATTTACAGTATCTATGCTGCGTTATATTTGAGTTGAATCTTGTGTGGGGTTTTTTTTATTTGCAGCAGCAACCATCTAAATAAAAGATCTGCAAAGTAACAAAGGCGATGAAGTGAAGTGTTTCTTGTGTGGGGTGCAGTTTGTGTAAGTTGTGCTGCTGCTCTTTTAGTTCCTGAGCTCAGCTTATGAGTCCCTGTGTCTTTAAAGCTCAAATACTTAAAAGCCACACTGACCTAGAAAGGAAGAAGGGGCAATACTTGCAGTAAGGGCTAAAAGCTTAACACAGCAGCACTTGTTACAGTTGTACACAAGAAGTTTCTGTGGACTGTAAAGCTACATCTGAGGCAAGGCAAACTGACCCAGGTTTGGCCCTAAGCTTGTTCACATGGAGAAATTATAAACCTAGCTAAACTCTTGCCATGTGCTGTACAACCCTATGGAGCAGAGCTGTTAATGCTGTCTTACAGTGGCAGCTGATAAGAAGGAACTTGTTACACCCATCCTTATTCCATTGGCTGTAGTCTCACACTGCTACTGCCAGAGAATTATACATTTAACTTTTTAAGCACTATATGCTATAGCACACATTTGAGAGATGTGGCCAGAGACCAAAGCTTTTTAGGGTCACGTGAAATAGTGGCAGTGTAGATAATGCTGAAGCACAGAGGCATTAGCATCACCCATTTGCAGAAAGCAAATATAAACTGGTTTTGAATTCTGTGGCTAAAACATTAACAGCAGAGTGAAATAATGTAACTTTCTTGCTGTAACAGTTATTTTCTCAGAAGTAGCCCTAGTTGTGCTTTAAATTAAATAGTAACAGTTCTGCCAGGCCTGGAAATAGAAAGCTGCATGTTGTCTGGCTACTGTTGCATTGTCAGCATAATACATAGCAAATAGAGGCTGTCACTCCTGAAGAAATATTATCCTTACACTCCAGCTAGAGACACAGGTTAAAGCTTTAACTTTTGAAGAAATAACACATTCAGACTGTCACACATGTTCAAATACATCATTCTATTCCCCAAAAACTGGAATAGATGCTGTTGCAATGTATGTTTTTGCAGGCCTGAAGTGTATGTACCACTTCAGTTTAAAACATCAAACATGGGGAAGGAAAATTGCTGTTTGATAGTCTCTCATGATTTAAAGTTTTCCTTATTTGAATGCAGTACAAGTGTGAAGTCCATCCATGTGTTTGGGTTGCAGAGCACCTCCTGCCATTGGAGCACTGCCTGAGACATAAGGTCCATAGAGCCAAACATTTCCTCTGCAAGAAAGCAAAAGGAAAGATCATAGAGTTACTTTTCACTCGGCCTTACCCAACTTCTGGCCAAGCCTTTCACCCACTTCTACAGTAATTTCAGCTATTCTGTAGCTCCTAATTGCACTAATTGCAATAAACTGTATTTATACTTTTGAACTATTATTTACATCCTGTTAAACTGGAATCACTCTGAAGAGTGCAACCTGCAGCAAAGAAAGTTTTTGGTTGTATGACTAAAAGCAGAAGAGCAAGTGTGCATGCTCATAACAGCAGAATGGCACTAAGTCTCCTGCTTCAGTTCATCTCCACTGACTTCAATGCATTTCCAGGCTTGGGGCTTGGATTACTTACAAGCAGATAGTCCCTGCTCTAGCCGAAAGGCAAATGCTGGCTAGGATAAGCAAAAAAAGTTAATGAGGAAGCCTGCATGACATTGAGTTACCACCCGTGATAATACTCCTGTAAAGTGCATGCTGATACCAAAACAACATTTGACCCTTTCCTCTCAAATACTGAAACCCACGGCACTTAACTCACTGGGAAGACAGTGGTGGGAGACTGTAGGGCAGCCTTCAAGTGACAATGCTTCCCTGCTCATCTACCAATGAAACAGAGCCTGTTCAGTGACCAGAGGGTTTCTCAGACATTGCTCAGCCTTGAGAAAGCAAGCTCACTCTTCTGTTAGAGCAGAAGCCAAAACTTCAAACATCCAACAGCCCCAGCAGAGCAAGTTTCACCTCCTGCATTTATTTGATTGGATTGATTTGTGGATGTAAAATAATAAGCACAAACAATAAGCAAGATTGGAATCTATGAGATGATTAGTGCTCCTGCTTCCTTTGGATGAGAAGTTATTTAAAATAAGCCAATTCATAGAAAACAAAGGAATAAGTCTTTAAAAATATGTAGAGCTCTGTGTGAGTTAGAGCCACACCATTTCTGTGCTTGTCTTAGCATGGCTCTGACCCTAAAAATCACCGTGCTAACAAATGGCGTTCCTGAAAATTTCCACTGACAATCTTGATCTTCTGCACTGACCTAAACTGAAGCACCTGCATCAGTCCTTGCAGGATCAGAGCCCAAGACTGCAAGTTGCTTAGGACAGAGGCTGGGACTGTAGGTCTAGGCACATGATAGCAGGTAATAAATAGTACAGTGTAATTTTTATTGCTTGGGATGTAAACTAAATTAACTTTTTCCCAAATTACTTTCAACTTTCAGTGATAAAGAACTTACTTCCACCAAGCTTGGCTCCTCCTAGGAATTGATCACTTGAGCTGAAAGTTGACTTGTGCCAGACAGTCAGATGTAGACATGACTGCTGTAGCTGAGCTGGGGTCACACCATCAAAGACAAACAAGTGTTTCCACTGTGGACAGGCTTCTTTCTTCAGGACAGGAGACCTTTTCTTTACCTCTGCTTGGTCTGGAAGGATAAGACAACTTCCCCCAAAAAATAAGAGTTCAGCAAGGTTACTGATTTCTCAACCAGAAAACGGAACATTTTCAATAACCAACTAGGGCCCTTAGGTTTGCCTTACAAAGCGGAAAAGTTCAGCCTTAGTGTAAAGAAGAACATGGTGCTCTTCTGTTTATTTTGGGACTTGCACCTTTTTCTGCCAGCCTTTAGTGCAGGTGCAAGTAAGCTCTTGTAGTCTGCTTTGACTCTGCTGTCACTGACTGCTAAAGGCATCTTTGCTCCACGTGCTGCTACCCCATAGTGCCTGAAACCTTTCAGGAGATGAAACGCTCACCCACTTCACCAAAGGTGGGTGCCACAAGAGGTGAAATGGCTTTATGAGATGTAAGTTTACCCCAGTATAATACTTCCAGTGGCATCTGATGCCTGACAGCAACGAAGTAAAACAATCCCACATACAAGCTGCTCAGCACACTGAAGAAAAATTCAGTTCTCTCTCTTTCAAAATGTAGAAATGAAGAGGATAAAAGTTTCAGTGTATCCAGAATCCAGTGTATTAATTCTGCAAAGGCACAGCTGAAACTGTGACAACACCCTCTTTATTTGCACCTTTTTTCCCTTCCCCTAATACCTAAGAGCACATACTTAAACTAGTGAACTCTAAATCTAAAGACATAATTAAAATCTAAAGTTCAAGACCAAAAGGGCAAGTGGGACCTGTCACTACCCTGCAAGCTGCTGCTGTTCTGCAGACACACAAGTGTCACCATTACTAGGAAGTCTGACTAAGAGTGTGGGCAATGCCCCTTTTCCAAGCCAGTCTCCAGCTGAAAACACGTTAATATGTACATTTGCACAGAACACATGACATTCTCTATTTGAAGTGTTAGGTCTCAGACATACCCTTTAACAAAGGAGTTCAGCATTCCAGCAGATCTCAGCATGGGCAAGTTCTTGGCCCCAAATATCATAACCTGAAGCTGGCAGTTGAGAACTCCTTGGTCTTTGTTTCCTGAAAAAGGAACACTTACCACATGAAATGCCCACTTAGCTCAGCTCATAGCTTAAGATGTTGCTAAAAGTAAGTAGGGGAATGCCTAAGTGGCATTACTGAGATAAGGAGTCATAAGGCTGGACTAGGAACGTTTGAAAGATTTGAATGTTTGTACAGTGAATGATTCACACAAAGAAAACCAAGCAGTGAGTTGCTGGCTGCTTTGTGATCCCTGTTCCAAAGACAAAGCTTTCTGTTGTGTTTGTGAAAAGAAAACACAGGGCAGTACACACAGAAGCATTTCTCTGGAACAGTCAGAAGCAGGGGAGAGAGCCAAACCCTCGGTGTGACACTGCTCCGCTCACAGCTCAAGGCACAGAGCAGAGACCCAAAACAGGTGTGCATAAGGAGGAAAAATGGAAGATACTGAGTTGGTAACTTTGGGGTCATTTGGAAAAGAAAAGGGAACAAAAATAACAAAACAGCTAATTAGAGCTTCCTCTTGGTCTCTACCTGGTGCTGTGGCCCTGACACAGAGAGCACTATTAGAGCTCTGAACATCCCTACACTTCACTAAGGTCTAGGGAGGTAAGGAAAAGGTTTTCCTATCTCTCCCTCCCAAAGTGTTTATTTCACCCCACCAGCAGGTGCTTGCTCTGACATACTACAGCAATACTTAGTGTAGCTTACAAGTTTTCATTACTAGAAATTGATTCCTGACTATACATTTTGAACCTAACACCTTTCAAGTGAAACAGTCTCTCTGAGACCACTGGAGGAAGCCAAGGGTGATGGCCTGGTACCCCTGTAGATACTTTCCCTTCCACTTTTTCACCTAAATTGGCAATCTCTGCCTTGGACAGCAGAACTGCTGTTGCACCTCCAGAATGATCTCGACCGGTAACATCATGACAGGCACAAGTTTGGAAAACAGCTGGATGCATCATACTGCTGCCATTATAATGTACAACTTTTGCCCGCATTAAAAAGAAATATACAAAGCTTGAAAATGTTTTGATTTTAAATAATCTAAGATATAAAACACAAAGCATTATTTGCTGTAGCTGTTAAAAATTCCATACAGGAATAGTACATGGACACTTTGCTAGTCCTTCACTGATCTCAATTCCTTTCTAGCCAAGGAATTCACAGAATCATAGAATCATTTATGTTGGGAAAAACCTCTAAGATAATTGTGAGCACCTGTTAAGCGCTCATGTATGCCAAAAACATTTTATACCTTCAAACTGGAGATTCTGATACTGGGCCGGCACTGACAGCTTTGCAGACACGAGGAGTTCACCACTGTACTGGATAAGCACATCTTCAGGCTTCTCAAGCTGAAGAAAGGGACATACAGGAGTCTGCATTATTGAAATCATTCTCTTCCACATCCTTCTCACAGCTTATTTGTGTTTCCAACATATCTTGCCAATGGGCTGGATTGACAGCATTTTCCCCTCAATGATCTTACAGGGGTGATTTTTCTCATGGCTTTCACTACATCATGCTCTTAAGGTACAAATAAGCACAAAAACTTAAGAGTCACCTTGGGTTTGAGCGGGTACCAGTCAAACAATTGCATCGAGTCCTCTTCGAAATTCCATGCTGCCAAGGGAATCACCACTTCCCCCAAAAACACCCTGTATTTGAGGGCTCCTGCATGCCACACAGAGATCTGAAGTTGCCGACTTCTTAGCTGGGAGTATTCAATCTTGTACTAGAAGGATAAAGAGCATTTACAGAGCAATGCACAGGATGAACACAGGCCCATGCTCATGCCCTGTGCCCAGGAAGCCCAGGCACTGCATGACTGAAGGCCTCTGGATGCAGACAGAACCACATTGTCTGAGTGTGCTTTGCAGTCTGAAAAGACCCCAACTACTTAAATGCTGAAAAACGCTCGTTCAAATAGGAAACAACATTTGAGGAATACCTTAACCTGCCTTGCTTAAGTTTTTGATTATTAATTCAGAACTTTAAATAACTCTTGACCACTTTTGCTGGGGTTTTGGGGGGTTTTTTTTGGTTTGGTTTTTTTGTGGGGGGGTTTTACATGTATGTTTTGGTTTTTTATATATATGTATATATTTCTGTTTATACTCCCAGTAGAACGTGGCTGCTGTGAAAGCCAGCTCGAGATGAAGACATCTAATGATGGTGCTTAAACTCCCATTCTGGTCAGTGGGCATTACTTAATGCAGTCAGCAGGGGCAAGGAAGCAATTCAGCTGCTCACTAATTGAAGCCTTGATCCACTCTCCAAACATAGTTAGAGCCCTTTGAGACATTGCTGGTATCCAATATACCCACCGAGACCAGCAAACCCAGCCCATAGGTGACCTACATGGAAAGCTGGAGGCAGTGGCACAGGCAAGGAAATCAGTACCCATATTTAGGCTGCTGAATCACAAGCCGGATGTGGGCTCTGTGGCTGATCACTCTGAGTCACCCTGAGCTCCAGTGACTGCCAAGAGCACTTGCACAGCTCTTGCACATGCAGCTACCTCTAAATGCAGGTGCCTTAACCTGCAGCTGAATCCCACCCAGCTGGATCTCAGTGCCATGATGGAATTTACATGCAGTAGTGCTATGCACTTTTGACCATTTTTGCTACTCTGGATAAACTAATCATTAAGCTATTTTAAAATATTTCTAAGTAAATACCTTTAGAGTTTATGCAGCCAGCTCAGTTCTCACTCACCTTTTATCACTTCTGCATGACTCTGGCATTGAAAAAGGATTATAAAATTAGCACCAATGATTTCAAATTCTGGCTCTTTTTTTCTCCCAACTTAAAACTCTACAGAGGCACCTTGGGTTGTATAAGAATCACATACATTACAAAAATCTGTTTTTGTTATTATAAAACTTTAACTATGGCCTTTACAAACATTTTGGTTGTTTCACTCACTACTGATTCTTGATGTTCATACACACCAAGAGTTGGGGATAACACTGAAACTTTGTAGTTCAAGAAGCAACACTACAAGTTTGCCTCTCCACTAACTTTGTTCCGTATCTCTTGCAAGACAATATATTACTGAAGAACTCAACATCTTATGTTCTACTGCAGCTTGCCACAGCACACACCAAAAAAAAAAAAAAAAGGTTTACAGTGATCTGGGTACAAAAGTGGAGCTGGGAAAGCTGGGAACAACCAACTAATGCAAGCTCTCCCAGCTGACAGTACTCAGCTTCATATTTCATGAAGTGTCTGTGAAGAATAACAGCTCCCGTTTCCTATACCCTATTCTAACAAGGATGCAAGAAGCAATAGCGAAAGGCATTAAGGAGCTGAAATCATAACTATTCTTCTCTGGTGGAATTATTAATGTTTGAAATTAGACAGTACAAAGAAACAGCCTGGCACCAGCTGCACAGGGAAAAGGAAGCAGACACTGTTTTAGAGATTCCAGTTGGCATACAGTGAACTGTAGAGAGATGCTTCCAGTGTCACTGACCAAAGCGGTATCACTTGAAAGGGATACCTGTGTAAAATTCCAGCTGTTCTGCAATACGCTCAGTTTCTGACTGTACAAGTAAAAGCATGTATGGAAGACACTTTGCTTTTGCCACAAGGTAAATCAGAACAATACTAGTATTCACTAAAAGCACTCTTGAACAAAGGCAGAATTTTCTAATGGTTTGCAATTTACTGTTGCAGCTCCAAAAGCAATTCTCTTCTTTACACTGAAAAACATAGTTTTTAAAATTATTATTGTCAGTGACTCCTAAATTTGCCCCATCAGGTCGGTTTGGAACTTGCAGGATTGTACTGCGGAGAAGCACATGTAGCAGCATGGAATTGCAAACCTTACTTTCAATGTCTCATCAAACTCTGGATCCACAGTGCCCTTTTTGACAGCTGTCTTCCGCTTACTCCGAGGAGATTTATCAGGAAGTAAATAAACCTTCACATACCTTGGAGATAAAAGAGAAAGATACATAGAAAGTGATCAGAAGGGGTAGAGAGGATCAAATTTAAAAAACAATTAGATGAGAGGAGATTTTTCTTAATTCCTAAACAACTTTGACTTTGTAAGTTCCCAAGCAATAAAATGGCAAAATGTGATTTATATATTTTCTCAATAAAGGCAGCTAGACTAGAAGGATCCTTGTGTACCAAGTTAATGTTTTTCAATTCCATTGTACTTGGGAAAGGATTAGGAACGCAATAGGAATCCTGTTGTCATACTCATGGCCTCTGATAAAACAACCCCCTAAAAAAGTCACCTTGTCAGTTGTAGTGACAGCTTTACAATGAAAACAAACAG
Source organism: Platysteira castanea (assembly GCA_013397175.1). NCBI lineage: Eukaryota > Metazoa > Chordata > Aves > Passeriformes > Platysteira > Platysteira castanea. Next base: position 552,274 of record VYXC01009417.1, on the reverse strand, counting down.
CATATTATGTGCTCAAAAAAAAAAAAAATCAACCAACTTTAGGGTCACTGCTGCTTGTTCATGAAGAAAATCTCATCTTTACAACATCAGGTACCATGTAGAGAAAAAAGGCATTATCATATAAATAATACAGATTAACTCATAGGTCTTAAAAATGCTAGTTGTTCTAATAGTCACTAGAATGAAAATGGGAGATTGTCTAAAGGGCTTTAAATTGCCCTAACATTGATGCAAGGAAAAACAGCCAAAAAATTTCTGGAAGCTGAGTTGGACCAATATCAAGCATCAATGATTCATACCCAAAGTTTCTCAAGTGTTGGTCAAGTGAACACTAATACTTAAATATTCTCCTTAATATCAGTTCAGTGGGCTGTACTTGTGTTATGGCTTCAAAACTAAAGAGTTTCAGCAATAGAGAGTGCTCCCAGCTTGTCAGGGAAAGGAGTGGTTGTTTACATAATTAAAAGCATTTTTAATCTGTACTTATACATATTTCAGATATTATGATTTAAATGAATTTTAAAACAGCCTCTTGATTAACCTACTGGGTAAATAAAATCAGCTGTATCTCATATCATCAGTGCAGAACTTACACATATTCCCTACTTTTTCCAAACTGATCCATAAAAAAAGCTGCTTTTTAAAATCTTCTAGTACAGGTACTAGAAGATTTAGCTTCTTGTTCAATGAGCCCAGATAATTTTAATTAAAACACAGCCAGTCAGATTTCAAACCAGTAAATAAATAATTCATCAGGTTTTAAACATCAGTTAAAAGCCTGCTTTTCAGCAAGCATGTCAAATAAGTGTGCTGTACTCTTTCAGTTGGCTTGGAAACCAACAGAAATGTATAAATATATACCCACAGGGAACATCATGTTTGCTACACAGCACTTCCCACATTGCCTTTCAGGCTTCCTGCAACTGTTTGCCTGGCTTAAGTACCAGGGGACTTAGAGAACCTTGACCCACTTCTGAAGTGCTCCCAAACAGCCCCTCTCCACAGGCTGCTCTTCCAGCAAGGCACTGCTCATCACCAAGCTTGTCTTTCTGATTATTCTCTGAAAGATGCACAAAATCCATTGTCCTTCTGGGTGCAGGTGACTGTAAGTCCACAATTCCAACGCAGGCACTCAAGAGATAGCAGGGACAAGAGCAGGTAGTTAGGGATACTACCTGGTGATTTTCTATCAGTGATTACTGCATGGTCAGAGCAGATCCTTTAGTGATAAACAGAGAAATCACTAAGGCTTAATTATCCAACCAAAATTTTCTATGGCATATTTTATGCACAGAAGTAGATATTTCTTCCTCTTACAACAGTACCTAATTATTAAACAGCTTTAGATTTTAAAATACATTGCATCACTTGAAATTTCTACTTTTATCACAGAAGATGGAAGCACCCAAGTAGTATAGCAATCACCCAGTGACCCATAGTAAGTCAGCAGGTGAATTAGAAACAGGACATCTCATGTTTCAGCTACAACTTAAGAATTAAAAACTGAACAGCTATTCCTGAAGCCCAAAGGTACTCACCAGCAACACACAAACCCAACTGTCCCAGGCAGGGAAAGAGAATTCCTAGCAGAAAATGGTCAGAATGGAATAAGCACTGGTATGAAACCTGTTTGTCTTGCAGCATGTATGTGTGCAGTGTTGGTGTGTATATTGGATGTTCTGAAGGTGCCAATTTGGCATACAATCATATATGAATCTGTTTCACACAGAACATACATAAGTATAGTAAAAAGCAGAATATTTTCCTTACGTTTCTTCTCCTTCTCTACAGAAATACTTACGGGTTACATTTCTTCTTCTTCTCTTCTCCATAAGCCAGGTTCTTGCATCCCTTGATGCAAACTTCCAAGATGCAAGCTCTGAAATTGTACTTTAAGGCAAATTCTATTTCTCCTGTGATGTTAGCCTTGCCAAAATTGCCAGACTCCGTGCAAGTGCTGTTAAGACTATACAAACTCCCCTAAGAAAAGACAAATGTCTGGTTAAAAGCAGCTTCAGATCAAACAGGACAAAACATTTATTTCCCCCAGTAGCAAGTACCTTTATAGACATGACTGTAAAGCTACTGCAAAGCAAATAATGAAATTTAAGGTAATCTGTATGAAACATTCCATTGCTTTCATAACATCCCTGAAAATATGACTGTAATTGCAATTCTACTGCTTTGCCCCCTTCTCTTCAGTAAACTCTCTAGGCTGAGAAAAAGCTTTAAGTAACATCTAGATCTAGAAACTGTCTTTATATAAAACTGCTATCTCGCTTCCCATGACAAAAATTGGGTAAGTATCTGAAAGGGAATGAAAAAACCCTCTGAAATCTAAAAACAGTAAAAACCCATCGAATTAGACCCCTTTTAATACATAGCTCATAGAAGGGTACACTACCAAGACATTCGGTTCTGCCATGTATTAGAGGAAATACCAAAGTGGCCTGCACGTCCAGTAAATCCTCTACAAGATGTCCCAGTTCTATATAAAAATGATGTACTCTGTATTGCAGACAATTCAGGAGAGATTAAAATATGAATACTTCCTGCTGTTGTATGTGGGTACATAAAGACAATGTTCCCTAGTTCATCTCAGCCACTTTGTTCTCCCTTCATCTACTTTCACCTTTGGGGCAAAGGTTTGGATGCTTTATGTGTGATCCATCCACACATATAGAGGACTTGTGTCTAGCACTTACAGAAGCCAGGACTCTGCAAAGAAGGAAGAGACTAATCCTTTGTGTGGCCCAGCCCAGACACGTAACTTTAGGGTGCTATCTTGCCTTCACTGTAACAAATTATCAACTCAGAACAGTTTGGTCTCCATTCATTTATAACGATATTCTTTAAGGTGAGCCCTAGAAACTTTTAACGCAGCATTTGTCACGAAGGCACCACTGTTGTTGGGATCAGTTTCTCAGCAACAATGCCCTAGATTGCTAAGAGATCTGTGTTAGATCACTCCTCCCCCTGAAAATAAACACCAACCCACACAGGACTGGTTGACCAAGGAGTTCTGCATTGCACAACCCAGCAGCTACGAGTGCAAAGCAGTGTTTTCAAGATCGTATCTCTTTTCTATGGAGATGCTTTTCTTCCTTTGTACAACACGCCAAATATTCAATTCACACCAAAAGATTTATTAAAGAGGCTACCTGCTCTCTCTTTTAAGCTCTAAGCAACACACACACGTGTCAAAAGAAGGATTAGAGTGCTTACTGAGGAAGTCAAAACCTGTTTTGACCTGATGCTTGTTGCATATAATACTGACCCCCTCCACAAGAAGTGCATCAGTGTAATCAATCTCCCTTGAAGTTTTGTTCAGCTCTGCTCTTTCATTCACTGACATATTTTTGTTCACCAGACCAGAAAAATGCTTATTTTCCACCAAAATCTTTTATGGCAATGGAATACAAACAGATTTTTCCTAAGCTCATATGTCCTTAAAAAAACGTTATGCAAAAGTCCCTAATATTTATTCCACACAACAGCCTATTTATTTAGGAAGGCTGGATAGGTGTTATGATTAATGATGTTTGGACTGAATATCATTACATATGCCTCACACCTGATCAGGCATCCCATACATTCTACATGGAAGTCACCACTTTTGGTTCAGTGAGCAAGGATTTAGCAATGACTTAACATATTGTACTTCTGCTGACATGACTGGAAGCAATGCCATCTGATGTTTTGGAAGCTATATTACTTATGGAGTAGCCTTCAACATCCAAGTATTACCCATAAAGGGAAATTTAATGGAATTTGACCTCCACTTTTATAAGATGGCAGAAAATATTTCAGGTTTAAGCCTGAGCTTTCTATAGCCCAGCTCAAATGGTTGTCATTAGAATCACAAATGTAATACAAAACTGTTTTCCATTTGTCAGCTTAACACCTCAGACTCCACAGTGCAGTAAACTCTGAGAGAGCACCAAGGTCACTGTGTGTGTTTCTGCTTCTCTGTCAAGTGAGCAGCCTGGTTTAATTTTGATTCCCTAAGTCATTTTAGTTCCCTTTTCTACAAGATCAGTCACGAATTCTTTGGCTATTTCACCTTGCTTAACCTCATCACTAATAGATAGAAATTAGCTTCCACAGTTAATCATAGAGGCTTTAAAGCATGTGCTGAATTCATTTATAACAGGTTTCTCCTTCTCTCTCATTTGCAGTATTCAAAATGCCATCCAACAGAGGATGATTCAATGTCATCCCCTAAGCCTGAACTGCTACCCTGGCTTCCACCACTGTTAGTTTCCTCTTCATTCACTCACATTCTGACACTTGAATTTCCACTGACATTTCCAATACCACAATTCTTGCAGAGTGACAAAACCCTTCTAGTAAATAAAGTTTGAAGAGAAAAAGCCAGATACACTAAGTGAGAAAGTACCATATTTATAACCCCAATCCTAATAATCAAATGGGAAGACTGTTAGTTGCATTTGCAAAATTCAGAAGAAGCTGTTCTATCAATTATTCATAATCAGTGGATATATCCATCAATTATCCATTATTAATTTAATTTGCCTTATAGTTCAAAAAGTTCTGTGTTACTATGACAAATGCGCCAAAGGCATCAGTGTTTCATCAGATACAAACTCAAGTACAATTCCTCTTTTATTTTGTAATATAATCCAAAATACACCAACATTCTGCACAAGCTTTTATATCTGTTCCCTTTAAACACCTCTTCTGTTCTGTTTCACCTTGAACTTACATATTTTCTGCCATCACAGAAAACTGTATCACTTGTGGGACTGGTTGTCATGTCTTCTTCCTCCTTGCAACTACTTTTACTCTGAGTTTCACTGTCATTTTGGGCCCCAGTGACGAGCTGTTGCAGACTGGGTGTACTTTTCATCTGTAAGAAATTCAGCAAGTAATTTATTTTTCTTTTCAATTAAAGAAAAATGTCCTGATTTCTTCAGGAATGCTATCAGAAGAAAATTCAATAAATAGCTACAATTGACACTGATTAAAGTCATGCAGGTGGCATACCTTCAAAGACAATGTAGTAACTTAATTTAAATGTTGATTTATAACTCTCTCAACCCAGTTAGTGGTACGCTCACTGTATTAATAATTCTCTAAAATCAACATACCAGCAGCTAATATAAGGATCACAACCATAGCAATTACTAACAGCTGTCTACTAATAACACACCAAAAGTAGCAATATACTAATGAAAGTCCTTATTAGGTCTTAACAAAACAGTAATTTTGGAAGAAAAAATAATCTTGCCTCCAGGAAATTAAAAACTGTATTTTGCAAAGTGCATGATACATGCCCATGTTTACCTATGCAAGAATGAACATAAGTTGAAAGAGATTTGAAAATAGAAACAGACTTACAAGTTCTTATTTAGCTTTGTTTATAGAAAAAGTTTAAATTTCCAAGGTGTTCTTGACTTTGCTTTAACTAAGTCCAAACACCTTTCCAATTTTCCCATGAAAGCCCTGCTAATTTCTGAGAGAGTTATATATCAATCAAAACTCCTTGAGATTTCTCTTCAGCTACCTCTGTTACCAAGAACAACAGTTAATGGAATGAAGTGCCGAACTACAAATACATAGGGCTGGAAATATGCTCAAAATACTGGTGCTTCTGGCACACCACTTCCTGGGGATACTACAATCTGTCAAAAGTATGTTAACACCTCAACCGATAGGAAAAAGGCAAGGTAAAAAATTTTATATGGTTAGGATCTAAGAAAATAATTTCTTTTAAGAAGCTGTGTAACAGATTACCTGAAAGACTAAAAAGAATATAGTGTGACTGAATCAGTAGAAAGGATGAGGACTTATTTGCATAAAAGAAACAGGAAATGTGATAGAATCCCTCCTGCACAGTCAGCAGAAAGCACTAGAGAACAAGGACAAGAGATGAGATAATAGATTGAGATTACTTCTGAAAAAAAACAGGATGTGCAAAATCCTAACTCATCTGCTGTTGTTATAACACAGAAATTCTTATGTCTATTTAGTGTCCTACCTTAATAACATGCAAGATGCAAAAATTAAGTTACCTTGTGAGAGGGAAACAGATAGAAAATGCATTCAGAATACAGCCTCAAAAAAACCCCAAGCAAACCCAAAATAGTATTTCCTAGGAGAGAAGTTGTCTTCTGCTTTATAGAAGCTAAACCAACCAATTTCACTCGCTAACCAAAACAACCTACTACACACTGAATTTTAGCTTCTACTTGGATCAGAAAGATTTCTCTCTTGTGCAATACAAAACATGAGAGACTGACAAGGCAACACAGCCACAAGTGCTAAACTCAGCAGCAGGCTACAAGCCCAGCCCAGCCCTAATGTCTGCTGTTGCCACAGGAGAGGTACCCCACAGCTACCAATGCTCCACAAACAGCTCCCAAATGTGGCACGTGCCCGCTTGTTCCCCCAGTGAGGCAGATATAACTGCACTTCCCTTAATAAACTTAGTGACTGTGATGATGAGAGGCCCTTGAAAACACTATTTACTTCTCAAATCCAGATTTTACACTGGCTGGTACTTCTTGCCATTGGATCAGGTTTTTTCACTAATACTGAGATTAAATATAATCTCTTTCAACTCTAATCTGAAGGAATCAAGCTCTGCACACATCACAAATATAGAAAACTTACTTAAGAAACAGATAGTGTTCTTGAGGCTTAAGTAGTGCCCCAGCCTTACACACTGCACATTCAAACTTGTGGTTACAGTTATTACTTCACAGTCATTCCTGAGAGAAAAATACAGAGTTTCTAAAGGGAAAACCCACAGTTCTGATTTATTCTCTGAAAATGAAAGTTCTTTCTGGGGTGGAAATCACAACAAGTAAGATCTCAACGTGACATTTTTTTATAAATACAATCAGTTGTTTTGCAAGTGTAATTTAAAACAGGTTCTGTTCCATAACTTCAGGCATAGTTCTAGTAAGGATGTAAACAGCTACCCTTCCTAAATGAAAACAAAGATGAATGACACTTACAAGAAAAAAATCAACAGTAATTCTAGCAAAACTAAAATTCTAGCTTAAATATAGCCTAATTCATCCAAATGATACAAAGAAATAGTGCTCCAGCACGCAAATATTGAAATCTATCTTTCAAAACCTGCAATGCAAAGTGTGGACACAAGTCCTAAATCTTTAAATGGGCAATTAAAAACCAACACAAATAATTTGGATTTTTCTACTAATTCATTTCTGAAGACAAAGAATCCATATCCATCTTGTAAATGTGGCAGACTGTTTGGGATCAGCATGCAGTGAAGCCTAGTCTAAATTCACATTGTCTCCAACTGTGATGTTTTTCAACACATTAGAAGAGCACTGTTGTGCTTGTGGAATGAAGTTAACATCAAAGTGTGACTTGCCACAATGAAAGCAGTACTCAGGTAACTAATAATTGTTGCCAATTCTGTTGATAATTTAATTGCATACAAAAATACCAGAACTAATTTCATGGAGTTCTCAGACCTTGCTGGGCCAATTCAAAACTGCCCAGTCCATGCAGTTTGACATCCTGTCTCTCCCATTTGTCAGCACCTAACACTTCTGAGGAAAGCAAAGAAAGAGCACAAGGGAGCTGTGAGTAATGTGTGCCACGAGGTCTGACCCAAAGCAAGGGCTTTTCTCAGCATCTAATCCAGGCACTTAGCAAACCACATTGACCTCATTCAGACAAGCAAGGCAATTCAGTAAGTACCCACTATGTGGAAAACTGAGTATGGACAAAGTTTAGTCACTTGAAAGCTGAAAGTGTACAAAACAAAATCTTCAGTGTAACTCTAAAGCAGAAATGTGACATCATCTTCAGCCCTGCACAATTTGTAGGAAAACAGATGACTGGATTTTTCTCAAACTTCTCAAGGAAACACTGAAAGGTAGAGACTGTAACCAAAGCAAAAGGAAAAAGGAAGTTCCATAGCAACTAACAGCAATGTTTTCTCCCTGCCAAGTTAAAAAATGCCCTGAAAACATCAGGATGGGTTTGGGATGGTCATAGCTTGTCCTGTTCAGCAGCAAAAGGGGCAGGAAGAAGACAAGACAGAGCACCTCCCTGCAGCCCAACAATCACATAGAGCAGATATCAATTCAACTTCAAGAGAGTCTGTGAGCACCTGAGAGCAAAATGTTCCATCCCCTCAATCCTTCCCTCCCTTTGCAAAAATCTCAGTCTAATATTTAAACTCTGGGCTGAAATCACCTATGCATAATCTGTCAAAACTTGTGAACAATCAGAGTTCTGACCACAGTCAGTGAACATCAGCTACATCCTGTTCAGAAAATAAAAGCAAAATTCCACTGTGCACATGATTGCTCTCACAAATATATTTCATTCCTGAAACAGCTCTTACAGTTAGAGACTGTGTATAATAATATGGATACCCTGCTTGTAATGTTGATTGCAGTGTCAGACTGGCTCCTTCTTTGCTTTCTTCTTTCCACATTCTTCCCATAATCTGTGGTTAGGACACACCTGTCAGCCATATCATTCTGCGACTTTGATATTTCTGAAGTGAAAATAAAGAGAAAAGTCACTATAACAAACTTTGCAAGCAATCCTGTAGATTTATAGGCTAATTCTGTAGCTTTCAAACTGTCATCCTGCACCATCAGCATTGATCTCCTAAGAGTAAGAAACAGATGGGAAGACAAGTGCTTGTCATATTGTATATAATTATATTTTGCCTGCCTAAATCTTTCATGCTGTTTCAACTGGAAATTATACTCCTTGCTGCCTATCATTATAGCTGCTGCAAGGAGCCGTCAAATACAGTTTCCTTGCAGAAGCAGCTACTACAGTCCCTATATATAGTTTGATTTGTAAAGCGGTTTGGTTTGGTTCAGGATAAAAGCAAGATTGTTATAACAGCAAAAAAACACGACAATGAAAAGGAGAAAGAAGATCATATTGGAAAATATTTAGAAATGTATCCAAAATATGGGTGAAAGGATGATATTACATACTCTGGCCCCAAATCACATATAATTTTAAGAACGTGAAAAGCCCTCATTGACTTCAATAACATTACTCATATGGATAAGCTTATGTCCATGCTTAAGCACCTTGTTGAATTAGCACTTCAGTAACATGTAGTTTACTGGCAAATAAATCTACAGGACAACTGGACATTTAATGCCCCACTTTTTTACTTCTTATTCCTTAGTGTACACTCACAATTTCACTTAAAGGGAAGGGCAGCACTCATCCATGACTTCTGAAGTTGAATATGAGCAGGCTTAGCTGCAGATACTTTGTTGTCAATCCCAGATAGACTCTCATGAAGAATTAAAAATTTATAAGTAGTACATGAAATAGCTATCATATGTTTAATTCATACAGAATAAATAAACACTTCTCTCACAAAATGAGCCTCTGTGGAGGAACCTCAGACAGCAGACAATACGACATTATGGTATTCAAAAACAATAGCACTCAAGTGTGATTTTTAAAGACACTCTGGGTTAGTTTTGTTCTTAGCAGCAATCAGTCCTCAGATGTTTACTGTACTCCGTGTACACCATTAAGGCACCATGTGACCTATTCAAAGGCAAGCTCAATTAAGCCATCTCTGTAAATGAAACTAGGTTTCTAACATACACAGTGAAATCAGAGATCATAAAAGAGACTGCAATTGAGAGTTCTAATGCAATAGATACAATCTGAGTAGCTTCACCAGCAGAAGAGGCAGAAATACCAGCTTGCCTCACACTCTCTTAAAATGAACAGGTTACAGAACAGGTTATTGTGAGAAAACACAAATGTTCAGTTTTCATACCTATTTCTCTTTTGGCTTCTCTACCCAAACGTCACTAAGACTGACACTCTCTAGTGCCAAGGGCAATTTTCGACTGCAAATAAGACTACAACCAGTAATTCATTTTACATTCACCAAATGGCAACCATTGGATTATAATCTTCTCTTGCTGCCAAGCCACACTGGAACAGGAGGTAACAGCATAAATGAGCAGACTGTACAATGGCAGCTTTGTGCTGCACGCGCTGATCCCTTGTTCCCGCTGCTCTCAGGCTCCAGTGAGAGAGTCAGAGGCAGAACGAGGTTCTCCAGGTTTATTTACTGCAATACACAAGAGCTGGGTGTATTAAATACCTCTGCAAAGCAGGACATTTTTGATAAGATACAGAGTACTAACTTTAGACACTCATGACAAAAACCATTTATCAGCACAGTATCAGGTTTCATTGAGAGGCCATATTGTCTGAAAAATTCAGTTTCTTAAGTCAAGAAACCCAAGTCTTTCTCTCTGTAAGACTTCCTATACTTTTAAATTACTGACCTCAATGATTGCAACAGCCTGTTATTTTCTCCCAAATTAAAGTGCTCCACAGTAATCAAGGATGAGAGCACCTGAGTGGGTTTCATCCACAGCTGAACTGAACTAACAACTTGCTTCCATGTCCCTCTGCAACCACTGCTCTGCTCTTCTCCATCCCCAGCTCCTGATCACATGGACCAGTACTCTCTGTTGTACATATTCTAACATATATCTTACCTTGAGCCCTCACTATAACAGCCCTCACAGAAAAGTACCAATGTGTTTTGTCTAGGGTAATGTTCTGCCCTTTAAATTAGCTAGACCAGTTTCCAGAGGGTCCCAGATGCTAATTATGGCAGCATAAGGCTAGAAACAGAGAGAGAAGAAAGATGTGAATGGAGTAGGACCTTCCTTTTGGTAGCAGTGAATTAATAAATTAGTTTGCTGCAGTCCTGACAGTCTTTACCAGTAACTCTGGGACATGGCCAGGCTTCAAACTAACAGAAAGCTGAATAAATTACTTTGCATCCTGTTCTGTGCTGCCACTATTACTGTTTCCAGTAGTAGTGTCCTACACCACCGTATACTTGTGCTTAGGAGCAAGTCACCATGTCTCTGTATAGCTTTAATATGTGTTCACAGAGACACAACATTAAATTTGCATAGTTAAAGGGGAATAAGTCTTTAGGATGGGTGAAAGAAGCTAAAGAAAAGATCAAAAAAAAGCTAAGAGTCAAGGGGAAAGGCAGAAAGGCACTAAAGCCAGATTTGTTCAGGTCTAATCTCACACGTGGGGTTGCCTAAGTTGAAGCTAGGAAGAAAATACTAAGGTTTGTTCAAATCCATGCAAATGTGCAAGCTTCTGTAATCTTCCTAAGGCTCAGAAGTTGTTTTCCTCAGGCCACTGATGCCTTTAATTTGTTTTCCACAAAGGCTTACTGTCCTCAGTGTAGTTAGCCTTAGAGCTGCACACACAGTCTGCACCCCTAGGAACAGCAGGCAGTGTAAGAGAATGGAAGGAACCAAAAGCATCAGAATGGAACAAGAGTCGTCAGGACTGGAGAGCACTTAGAAATGTGCACTGAATAAATTCCACACAACTAAACTGAGAAAGAGGAAGGAAGTCCTCATGAATATTGCCAGTGAATGAAAATATTAAACTCCTGTTAAAGGATAGACTCTTTGAAAGGGTCAGCTGGGGTTCAGCCAGATAACATGAAGATCAGAAATTGGTTATCACTCTAACATGAATTAAATACACTGCATCTGAACACCTAGCAATTTAAAAAAAAAAACCATTATAGAGTCTTTTTACATCTTTACAAGAAAGGTGTTCTGGGTTTGATATAACCAGTTTATTTAACAACTGGCAAAATACTGAAGGAGAATTAGACTTACTGTATTATTTTTCAGGTTGGCACAGCCTTGGCATTAATAGTTTCAGCCATTACTCGATAGCCTTTTTTTATAACTACTTCTTGGCCAACACTGTGGCCAAAAAATTGAAACATTTGACGACATTATTCTGGAATGACAAGTCAGTGAAAGCTACTTACTTTTTATATGCGTTGTGAGAGACAAAAACAAGTTTTCCACAGATTTATTAAATCTTTTAGACTCTCCAAGTTCCTGCAAATGGGAGATGCAAAGAGTAAGAAAACACATAATATTTGGAATTTTAAAGCTACCATGATTACATATCTACAGACCACATAACAATCAGATGGTAAGGCTGCAGCCCTTTGCTCACTTCTGTGGACAAATACATCCGAGAACATACACAGACATGGTTGGAAACTGTCACACCAATGGATGAAGACGCAAAGTAATCTTTTCAGTTCTGTGGTCTTTCATGTATAAGTGGAACTCCTCGCAGAAAGATCACACAGCAAGTTCATAAATACAGCTAATTACAATCACTGATTTGTTGCAAGGCATTTAATACTTTTATCTATTACAGATGCTCCTGTGTCTCTGAATCAAAGAGTTTTCATCGAACTCCAGGTAAGCACATAAGAATGTTTACAGAACTGCAGTGGGCTTCAAAACTAGGGCCTGAAAATCCAAAATTAAATGAAACAGTAATTTAGTGCAATTTCTATGAGTTTCAAGCCACGTTCTATGATTCCGTCACTAGAAACTGGAATGCAAAGGCAGCCATCAAAATCATTGTTTTTCATTCAGTAATGAAAGTGACACATGATTATTGAATGTCATAGGAACATGGAGCTCAGATCTCAGTATCAAAAATCAGAATGCACCAAAAATCAGATGCAACATTCTAGTGTCAAGTAGAGTGGTTAGCCACCTCCCTCAAAAACTGAAAACTAATTGAAAACAGCCCTCATAGCCTCTAAACCTTATCTCCTAGCACCAATGCAGCATAAAAATAATGACAAATCAACAAAATGCCAAATACATACTGCAGACTGATGTTACAGCAGTTATTTACCACATTTCTGTGGCTGACCTTTTCATACGAATGATACCCTAAGTGCTGCACTTATATGTATATTTTGCAGATACATACGTTTACCATCACATTGGTTCCCGCTGCTGATTCTATGAAAGGAGGTGGAGTTGGAGGTACGACAGAAATTTTACTAGAAATTTAAGAGATAAACAGTGCAACAATTAATATATTAGTATTATTATACTAATAATATATTAAGATGAATAAATAAACCATGTCCATGCACAGTATCTTTATTACCTGTGTTTCCTGCACTCTATAAAGATCTGGGTTGACATCCTGTGTCTGTAAGAGTTGCAGCAGAAGTTTATTGTCTGTTCTAAGGAATTAGGACTACCTTTCTATCTTTTCAGTCTTGGGGTGCTCCAGATAAAATTATAAATTAGAAGTATCAGGAAGACCTAATTTAGGGTAGGTTCCCTAGACTTCTATATGGCTGGCAGTATTACAGTCTGTGTCCTGCATTCTAAAACACAACTCCTATAAAACACACCCCATGTCTTGTTCAGAGATGTTTTCAGAAAACAGTCATCTTTATTTACAATACTAAAAGGATCCTTCCTTGCCTGGGTTCAGAGCTGTTAAAGACCCTTTAAACATTCCTGTCATTCCATCTGTGGTAAATAGTCCTGGTCTGTGAAAAAAATAATCTGACTGATTCTGTTATCACAGCACAATCACAGATCCTAAGGTAGCTGGTGAACTTCCTTTTTGATTCTCTTTTAGTTTTACTACATCCAGGTAAAAGCAAGTCCTAGTTGGGATCTTAGCCAGCTGAATATAAGTTTCTTTCTTATGCAGCTGTGCCTTGCCAATTAGATTATATTGAGACCATTTGTTCGTATCTTATTTTACATGGGGGTTTTTTAGTTGGTTTGGGTTTTAGTAGTAGTTTTTGTTGTTGCTGTTTGGTGGTGTGGTTTTTTGGTTTGGTTATTTTTAAGGGAGAGGGTTACTTTAATAACATGGTTTAAGCAGACTGCTACATTGTTATATATCACTGGTAATAAGTATGGTTTTGCTTTGGCCTCTAGTCAAAGTATTTATTCATTGTAAACTAGATTTTTAATTTTTTTTAAAGTTTGGTAAGTGAAAACATCTAACTTCTTGTCTACTATTTATTGCAAAACTATCATATCAGCACTATCTCCCATTGAAAAAATAGTGATGTTGTTATGACATCTAGTAAATAACTTTCATTCACAATCATTTGAAAGTATTTTGCAAATTTAGCAGATAATTGTATAAATAATTATGCAAAAAACATAAGCAGATAAAACAAAAATAATGTATGTCCCTTAATTTCAAGTAAGATACTATTACTCTAAACATAGAGTAATGTACTCTCTGTTGTATGTGACACCTGTTCTGTGGATTGCTGACAGCTAAAAGTGAAAATTTTTCTATGCTTTTATCATTTGACTCCAAAAGTACTGATTTTTTTTTCCACAATAAAGGAATACAAACTACTGGCTGGTTTATAACATAAAATAGATCACCCATACACATTCTCAGGGTCCTAGGACTGTTTGTCCTTTTATGAGTCTTACCTCAGATTCTGGTAAGATTCCAAGAGCTTAGCACCAACTGTTTCATGTCTGCCTGTGAAGGAGAGGAAAGAAAATTCCAAAGCTCATTTAGCAGCAACAGCAGTTACTTATGCCTGTATAATACTTTTTAAATCAGTGCCTTTCAGGAACTGCCTGTATTTACAGAAGCTCATGCACATGCATGTCAGGAGTGAAGTCGATTCCCAACAAATATATCACCACACTTGCGAAGCAACACACAAGTTTCTCCTGTACCTCAAACATCTCAAACCATCCCATGATTTCATTCTCCCCTGTTGCAGGTGACACATTCAGACAAACTCTTCACAAATGCTAAGGACAACCCCACACAGATGCTAACAGGCCCATTCCTACAGGATGCTAAGTGCTCTCAGCCTCCCAGGGTCCAGGAGGCAGGTGGTGCACGGGCCCACTGCACTAAAGCGCACTTCAGCCACAAAACTCAAACACTAAGGGAAGCTTGAAAACGTGTACGAGAGCAGGAACATGGTCAACTCTTGCATCTCATGAAAAAATTTTTTCACTTTTCCTACTAGAGACCTGAGCATTGATAAAGATGCTTGACTACCTCACAAACATGAGCAAGACCCTTTGCTAGGAGCATCCCTTGCAGAGAAATGAAAACCATGGCACATTCCTCAGGTGAACAGCCACATGATGTAAAGACAACACGGAGGAAGAGCTCCATCAGGCACAAACAATGAAGACTCATAAAACTGTAGTTTGTTCCTGGGGGATCACAAATATAATAAAGGGCTAAAAGCATGTAACAAATGGCCACCTGAAATTATCTGGAAGGACTTTAACCTCTAGTAATTCCTGATACAGAAAGCAGCATGCAATCCATATTTTGCAGATGATGTCACTAATTATAACATTACTTACATAAGTAGTAATGGTAGAAACAATAATCAGCTCATGGATATTACAATTTTCAGTCAGAGCTCCAGAAATTTTTTTATTGATAAGTAACATTTGCTATCTTAGATTTTAAATTGTTTGGTCACTAAAGGCAATCTACCACTTTTTGGAAAATATTGATCTTTTTCTTTAGGTAGAAGCTACAAAAAAATTAATAAAAAGCATAACAATGTAATTTTTTTTTACTCAACAACACGAGAAGCTTCACTGTAAAATATTTTCTTTTGCAGTTATACTTTCTTTCCAGTGATTACTTCAGTTGTGCTACATTTTCAAGCCAAAAGAGGGCACTGTCCTTCCAGGATTGAAGTTTGCAAAAAGGCTGCTATGTTTCAAAATTTGTCACTTTTTTAACCCCTTTAAATACATCAGTTGGTCTAATCAAAGGAACTAAACAAAATATATTTCTCCCTGCAGGTTTATCTTCTGTATATCCTTAGATCTTTGTGATTTCAACAGTATTACCATTAGACTAACTAAGTAAAATGCTTCAAGCACCCATAAAATTTTGATAATTCAAAGTGAGAACTGATTTATTTTGCTGGGGAAATGGACAGTCAATATCAGATTCAGTATCTGAGAACAACATTTTCCAATAATAGAGAAATTGATAAAATTACCAGATTTAGACTCAATGAAAAGAATAAGGGGAAATTATTATCAATGGTTATTGGATGAAATTGTGCTTTAAAAAAAATCAGTCAACTAACACTTCAAAACGAGAAATTGTGTTAGCTAGAATGGACTTCAGTGAAATCTTTCAAATTTTAAATGAATTGTTTTAACAGGAACTTTAGTTTAGTTTCTTAATATGCTGCCTTTCACAAACACCTATGACCCAAAATTTGCCTGGTTATGCTCTTCCATTTATAAAATTCTTCCTATTCAAGTTTCCCAAGAGAGATTTAAAGCCCAATTGCTTCCTTTTCACCACCTACTCCTAAACATAGATGCAGATACTTGAAGTGAAACTGTATCATTTAACTACCGTCAGGCACAAAATTAAATATATGCCTATCTGAAGTGGCACTTCAATGGATAGAGGAAAGAAATCCTCTCCACCTCGCTAGTTATTGTAGGTGAAAACAAAAACTAATAGCTCCTTGGCTGGCAAAACACATTCCCCATAGAGCAATCCATCCACATCCTCTGTAATTTCTTTTAGGGCTTTGTACTTTTAATGGCACTGAAAAGACTCAGCATAAGGCAATGGCACAGCCAGCTGGCTGAAGGTAATGAAACAGTAAGCATTTAGCTCTCTGCTGATTTATAGCTATACATGGCGGGGGTTTATTTCATTCTATCATTTCTTTAAACTTTAGAACTTCCTCAGTGAAAACAACTGAAGTTTTAACTTTGACAAATGATGAATGCAAGATCACTTTCTTCCTATACATACAACATTTCTATATTAATTTCATGTCATTGTATTTCTTAGAAGTCTTACATGCTCATTAATTCAAATTTACAGGGCCAGCAATTTTCTTATTTTTATTATTCAGACAAAATAACTTATAGTTGCAAATGCATTCTGCTAATTTGTATTCATGTTTTATTTACTGCATAGGCACATGGACTGCATGGTAAAATGGAAGAAATATTAGATACAGTGTCAGACTACATTCTGTGTTTCACTTAGATGACAACTACACATTACATAGCAGTTTATGATCTGTTCCAGTGATTACCTTCACCTGGATATTTCTTTGCTCGTTCCTCAAAGAACCATTCACCAGCCTTTACTTTCACATCTCTGAAAAACAATCAAAAGATATTTGAATCAAAATGTTTGCAAGTGCATTTCTTCAAGTGTTCGGTAACTACATAACAATCCAACATCCTTTCTTAATCCTACCATAAAACTAAGATTTCATGACTGGTCAATCCATTGACTGGTTTTGCTGTGGGTCTGAAAAAAACATGGAGGAGAGGAATCCTTTGGGGACTTCTAGTTTGGTTTTGACAGGGTTTTTGTTTGATAGGTTTTTTTCCTTTTTGCAATGTAGGACTGCCCATGGAACGTGATACACACTACCCTAGGCATTGCTCTGAAGGCAGGAGTCCTGGGTGCACTCCAGTCTGTACAACCAACTTGCAAAGCAGCACAGGCACTTGTGCTGACTGGGTTGTGCTGCGCTGGCTGCTTACAGCTGCAGCTTCTCTGAGAAGTGGGGAATGGCCATGGTAGAGGACACAGTTCCAAGCAGAACTTGGGACGGCTACCAGGGAGCACTGAGCTCCATGGGCCTAACAGCACAAAGGCTTCATGACCCATCCCTCCATTTTGTGGAGACTACCATCAGCTACATCAATGTCTTAAAAAAGGCACCGGGATCACAAGATCAGAAAAGTAATGACTAACAAGTACAAAATTATATCAGATTAAACAGCTCTGTCAAGATTAGATTTTCAGCAAATCTTACTCTTGCAGAAGGCTGCAATTTGAACTCACCCATTATTAAAGAGATTAAAAAAAAATTTAACTGAGGATAGGATTCTTTGGATTCCTCAGGTTATAAATTCTCACCTAATTTACTAATTTTTCTATGACATATATAGTATCTCCCTTTGTTGTGAATTTTGTGGAGCTTATTATAAGACAAAGTCTTACTGCAAAAATTTCCTCGGTTGAGGCACTACTAAGCTTCTCTACCCAGCAGTTGATTTTCCTTTTATAAAATTAATCTCTTTATTACCATTCCCTCTGCCAAAATTGCTTGAAACTGGCAACAGTATACAAACAGTAAATTCATGAAGGCTTACCTCCTTAAGAAAGCAAAATCTCTAAACATAAGAACTAAAGTGATATCCACCAATGGCCAGGCAACAAAACCCCTGGGTCTGCCATTTTACACCTCACCTTATTCTGTGTCAAAACAGACAACCTGCGGGTAGGATGCTCTCTGTTCTTTCTGTGGCTTGATTTTAAAGCCTTTAGGCATTTAAATTGTAACTTCATAAACAGAAATGCAGAATATTAAAAAAAAAATCACTACCCATGTAAACTGTACAATTTATTTTCATACCTAACTATAGATCCTTGTGCATAACTCAACACAGGTGAGTCTGAAAACTAGGTTTAAATAACTGAGACAGGATACTTATTTATCTTTGATGGAGATCTATTAACTAATAAATGTCTGAAATCTCTGTCTTCAAGGGCTTTGCATTGGTAGTGCCTTGATTTTCAACCCCAGCCTTCCCTTTCTGTTATTCCCGCTACCCCCTGGTTATCTTCCAGAGTTTAATCTGCAGTTCTGCACTGATTCATGTGATAATTGAATCTACCTGGAGAAGTTCTGGACACCCCTTTCTTAGAGGTGTTTAAGGCCAGGTTGGATGGTGCTCTAAGCAACCTGGTCTAGTGGAAAGTGTCTCTGCCCATAGCAGGGTGGGTGAAACACAGATGATCTTTAAGGTCCCTTCCAACACAAACTGTTCAATGATAATTTGACCACGCACAAAATGAAAATAGATCTGAAAATACCTTTTTTTGAGATAAAGAGTGTATTGAGTTAAGATACAACCAAAAGTATGAAAACAAAGCTAAGAAAGAACCCTTGTCAGGTAAAATAGACTAAAATCCTCCAAAGAAAACATTTTTCTAGACTCCTAGAAGATAGGATTGTTTTAAAAAAACCCCAACACGCTATACCAACTCCGCTCACATAAGAGATGCCTCTTGCAGGTGAAAGATACAAACTCTGTCAGTTCACAAAGCTTTCAAAATTTCTTATTTTATAAGAAATTGAAAATTTTCTTATCCCTGCATCCACTTTCACTGAGGTGTATAAGCATGTTCCTTACAAACATGACCCCAGAGTCTAGGGGAGAACCTACATAGTACTGCTGCTGCTGTTTAGAGTAATTTTTTCCTGAACCAGTGATAAACAAGACCCAAAATTAGAGTTACTTGGGACTTGAAAATAAGCTCTTACCTTTCTTAGCTATCCTATTTTCCCCTCACCAGGATAAACAAAAGCTGCTGAGTAGCATTTACCATATTGATGCACTCCCTACCCTTCTTGAGATTTGCAGCTTTGATGTAAAGCTCACTGAAGGCAATGGAAGAAGTCTGACTGAATTTAATCGACTTTACATCATGACTGAAGATCAAACGTGCTCTCTCTTCACTATAAAGAGAAATTCAATGACAGCTGACATATGTATCTGTACTAGCAAGATAAAAGGTAATTTCCCGAAGAAAAAGTAAAAAGGTCTTTCAATTAATCTAAATAATGTTTTCCTGGTTTTACCATTAAATATCTGGACAAGCTTATGAAATAATTAAGGGTGTGCAGCACTACACAAAGCAGCTTAACAACCAACCACTCTCTATAGGGGATTTCCACTGTGGCCACCAAATAACTGGAAACTAATTTAAACCAAGAGGAAGTGGAGAGGGTTATCTAGAGAAGGATATGGAAAGTTAACTTCTGAATTTTCAATTTAATGCACATAGTTTGAAACACAACAAAACATATGCACCAAAGTCTAGTAACTGTTTTGTTCCAAGTATAAATAGAGCTGATCTACCTATTTTGCATATTAGTTGCTAAATAAACTGAAGATTCAGAGAATATCTTGTTTGGGATAGTTTATAACTCTCTTCCAAACAATAAAAAATTACTTCAAACTAGTATAAATTTGTTTAACTTGAGACCAATACTTTGCCTTATATTTCCCTCTATTTTAATCTCATTTTGGCATCAGCAGAGGGAGTGGAGTGGATTCATCTTGTGTTGGCATAAAATAAATTTTCATCCAAATCCTCACCCCTTCTACAGGGATATTTATAATCCAGCAGAGCTTTTGAATAATTTCTAAAACTATCATCCTTTTTCTATGCATTATTCTTATTAAATATGGAAATATATCTAAATCATTTTGCTTAGAAAGATTGTAATGAATAGAATGGACTATGAAGGAATATTTTGACATTTTAAAAAGTACCAATACACTAAAAGAAAGATTGTTTCCTGTATCCTGAAATACAAAAATGTGATATAGTAAAAGAAAAAACCAACTAATTCAAAGTAAACAAATTTGGATTTCTGACCATATTTGAACAAATCCTAGTAATGTTATTAATTGGTTTTGCTCTTTAAAATCTTATAAAAAATGACTTCAAATTATTCATTCATCCAGGTTTCTCATTCCTGTGGTAAGAGGCAGAAAATTATGATTAGGAAATTATCAAGAAACTGGCTGTACTACATCAAAGCACGGTGCCTTCAGCAGGTTGTGAGGACGCACTGGTTCAACATTGAATCGGGAGAAGGAGTTCTCTCTGTGGCTCAGAAACTCACGACTGTTTCTATGCTCTGCTGTTCTCACCTTCGTGACACTCACAGTACCTCTGGCCTACCCTGAGGATCCATTTTGCTAAACACAGGAAGGGAAATACCAGCTACAAGAAGTATAACACAAAGTTCCATTTCATCACTACTGGAACTTCAGCCAACATTTTCATTACACTAGTGGATTTGTTTCATTAACTGTTTCAGCAACAGATACACAAAACCAGCAGGCATCCATTGGATGACAAGTGTAAACCAGCAGAATTCCTTACCCATGAGCGTAACAAATGGTGCATTTCCAAAGACAGGGGTTCAGGCAGACACGGCATTGTGAGCACACCCGATGACTGCATCCATTGCACACTGCGCCTCTGTTCATCAACAACCCCAGTGACTTCTGACAGCGAGCACAAGATCTCTCCTGGTATTCATGCCTTGCATTTTTTGCCCCTTTCCACCGAAGTTGCTGCAGCTGCAGTTTCATTTTCCTAATCCCACGGGTAAAAAGGAAAAGAAAAAAAAAATTACAGAGGACAAAATCATCATGTAAAGCACAAGTTAATAATACCCTGGCTGTGCAATACCATTTCTAGTGGGAGATATGCCCTCAAGTGTGACCTCTGTTGAGCACTGTTTGAAAATGTCCACACACAGCATTTTTGCAGTATGACTGTGTGTGTGTGACCAGAACTGTGCATACTAACAGAAAAATAGTTAAATATAAATGGGGTTTTGTTCATTTCAGGCCCACTCAGGGCAGGGTGCTGAAATCGTTTTATGTAAGTGATTATGCATTCACTTACAAAAACTGAGACTAAATGGTGTTCCCTTCCATTCGATTTTTAAAAATCATATTTATCCAAGGACTAAATATTCTACCAAGTAAAAAAATAATCATAACAAATGCATCATCTGAAAGCTAGAAAACCAAAACAAAAAAGCACACCAGCCCAAAATATCAAAACCTCTCCTTATCATTAACTTTGCTTCCATTGCATGTACCAATAATCAAGATTTATGTTTTTAATTGTTAGTAACATCAGCAGCAGCTGAAAGGGATTTTCTAACCAATTCAGACTTTCTATATAACCCTACATGTAATTATTATTATTTTATTTAATATGTCCCATAATACTTACATAAATGTTTGATGTAGACAAAGTTTAAGTTTCCACATTTAAGAGGTTTAAAAATTTCTATCTTATCCACACCAATACCAATTTTTAGGGGGATGTTTTCAAGGGGATGCAATATCACAAAGCAGGATACAAGGTATTAGGAAATCCTTGTCCTAGCCAAGATATAAAGCAAATAAAGTGCTGGAGAATTATCCTTTATCCTCTCCAACTGAGATACTTGCACAGTGTGAAATTAGTAAATAAAATCCTTTCCTAACCAATGACACCTATTGACACAAGTAACAACCTCCAAGGCTGCATGGTGCGCTTGCTCCCTGCTGTGTGTGAGAAGGGACGGTGATGGATTTAGCACAATGAACAGTTATCCAATGACTCTTAACTCCAGTCTTGGAACAATGTAAGCTAAACAAGCCAGCCAAAGATCTGAACATGTTCTGTGTTACCAAGACTATACATATGCATACATAGGAACATGATGAGAATGCCATAAAGCCTTCATAGAAAAAAAATAAAGCCAGCAACTGAATTTTCTATGAAGGCTGGAAGTAAAATTCACCAAGTACATTATTCGGTGAACAGGATTTGCTGATCTTTAGCATAGAGTCAAAAGAATAGCAAAATCAAGAGGCTCTGGATAACCTTAGTTTTCCGAGAGAATACAAAGGCATTAGCTAACAAGAAGTTAAAAGAGGAGTACATTTAAGAACAACAAAGTGGAAGAAGAGTAATTGAGAAGGAAAAAACAAAAACAAAAAAAGAACAGAAAACAGGAATAGGGGAACAGCAGATACCTTATTCTTTCCTCCTCTGTTTTTCTCACCATCTGGTCACGGTATAGGACTTCCAGAACAGCCTCTCGTTCCAATTCCTTAAGGAAGTTCAGATTAAATTCACAGGCCATTTTTGCCAAATTCCACTATTTTGCTTGTTTTGTAGACTCCTGTCCTATGGGTTCCGCTAAATCCAGAATGATGGTCTGGGTGTTTCCTAAATGTGCTCTTACTTGATTGTTGATGTGTTTCACTGTGTCATACCCTTGAAAAGAAAAATAACTTTGTCTGTCTTCAGACAGATCATCATTTAAGTGTCTCTGCTACCCAGGGAATATGAACAGTTATCAAGGTCACAGCAGTCTCTCACAGTCCTTCAACTTCCTCTTCTTTTCTTTTTTCCACTGAAAGTGGTTCCAAAAGAGATGAGAGCTTGCAGCAATGCCCCAGATAGGGCTTGAACTGGCACCAGATGGAGGGACAATTTGTCAAGAGATGGAGTAAGGAGTGGCAGAAATGGTTTGGGTTTCTTTATTTGGTCTTGCAGATTTGGGATTTCTGGGCCTAAGGGGGGGAAAAAAAAATAGATTATCTCTTCTCACCTCTTCAAGACATTTCAAATGTGAAGGACACATTTTTTTACACTCAAACCTTTCATGCAGTAATTCAGACACAGGAGAGGTTTTAAGACAGTCCTGTTCTACAGAGAAGCTCATCATATTGTCCATTAGCACTCAGGCACATACCTTCACATTTTTTGTACAGTCCACATAAAACAACCAATAAAAAAGCTTAAATTAGTTTTTAACACAGGCCCACAGATCCCATGACTGTCATACTGTTTGAGACAAAATTTTTGAGAAAAAAATGTCGCTTTCTAATCTCATTTTATTGAGGAGACATCACAAGACTGAGAGGGGAAAAAAAATCTCTAAGTAACATCACAATTACCTGTGTCTGCTAAATCCAGATAAACAGTTTGACACCAAAGAATGCTATTATCTTTGCTAATACACAGAAACACTAAAAAAAGTTAAGATACATATTATTTCCAGCTGAGTGCACTAACAATTTTGGTCCCAAACTGATAAAGTTAACATACAAATATATAAGAAATAAAATAAAATACAAAATTAAAACAGAATCACAACTGTAGTTTGGATGTATTCCGTGACCTTCACTTTTGCAAAACCCTCACTAAAATATAAAATAATTTTAATATACTTTGCAGCAAAGTCTAGAAAGAAGATCATTCAACCTAAACCAGCTTACACACCACATTAATTTTCAATATTACTGTCTCATGTTCAGTGCATATTACTAGAAATGTAATACAGTTCCACTTATGGAACATAAATACTAAAGGTGTGTATATGGAAACTGGTTAAGTGTCTCAAACTTAATCTGAAGTAGATACACACGGTCAGGCTCTAGGCAGGTGTAGACACTAGGACAGAAGGGTAAAGCTTTCCCAAAGCAGTTACTGATGTGTCACTGATGGACTTCAGCTGAGAATCTGATCAATCACCTGCATTGCTGGATCATTATTTTCAAATACTGAGTTTTAAATTTAAAACAAACAAAAACCTAAACCACCAAAAGAACTCACTAAAACTTCAGCTATGTAGTGACAGTGTATTTTTGTCAGTGCAGGGCATTACTTTACATGCAGCTTGCCCCAATTAAGTTACTTAGTTTTCTACCAGAGAAAGCAGAGGGTGATGTGTACATAAACAGGTTGCATTCCATTTGTGTACAGCGGGTTTTTTTGTGAAATCTTTCAACAGACACCAAAAGGACAAAGCATTTCACAGA
>VYXC01009417.1:478446-527976 GCA_013397175.1 Platysteira castanea | reverse complement strand
AAAAAAAAAAAACCTGGTTTCCTGTGGAAACAAAAAAGACAGAGATAGGCATAATCACATTTTATTTCCTTTCCAACTGCAATTTCACAGGAAATTACTCATTTGAAACATAAAAAGCCTGAGCAATTTTTTTTAAACACAATATATGCCATTTTCAAAGGCTCCTGCATCCTTCACCTGCTTTCATCTTTTACATTATGAATACCTGCTGGGATTGATGAGCATTTTTAAAGCCATCAACCCCATTTAAGTCAACATAATCTAAAGAGGAGTCAGAACAAACTCTGGCCCCTCTGCCCTACACAGGATACCAAAACATCCATTACAGGAAAAGCTACATTTGCCATAAACGCCTAAGATTTCGGCATATCTAGAACACCATCAGAAAATCTCACTAAAGCATCAGTAAAAGCTAGCAAGTGCATAACAGTAAATACTAAGTGGATCCAATAAAACTGCTGTGGTGATCTTACAGAAAATACATGAATTGTTACAGAGCTATTAAGAACGTGCCACAGTAAAACACTTATGAAGAGCAAGACCTGCAGTTAAGCAAGCACAGAAAGAGTTGCTATTTGATGTCTCCTTCAAATTCTTTTAAAAATGACTACCTCTTTTCTTCACAGAAGAGCACAAAGATTTCCATACATCAAGCCTGTTTGGGCAAATGGGTTTCAGGTGACACACTTCAAACTAGCTACACTTCATGCCCTATTCTGAGTGATAAATCATAAGCGCTGAATCTAATGCCAACAGGGGCAAGGATGGAAAGGATGGATCATCCCCTGGTACCAAACAACAGAACAAACTTACTGCAGAGTAAAGTGGCAGGGCCCTCTATCCTACAGTATCTGCACTATGCAGAGAGGGGAAAAGCCACCCATGGCTGTCTCATCACTGAGCAAGACCATCATATACTGTAGACAGTAAAGCTTAAAATACACCACACAGCCAGCAGCTATAGCATTATTGCACCTGAACAGTCCTACAGTTGTTTCTTTAACGTTCATGAAGATTTCAACTCTGACAATCATTGTGTTCTGTCAATATTTCTTGTACATCCAAAGAAAACTCAAAATCTAGCTTAATGATGTAGTAGATGTAAGAATAAATAATGTATTATAAAAGTATTACAAGCCACAAAATGGGAGATAATCCTTGGCCCCACAACAAACTTGAACTTGTAATCACTTCACAGAGGTGTTCAAATTGGACTGAAAACCTCTCTACTATTGTGAAATAAGGACTTTTCTCTTACACCAAAGCTGTCTGCACTAGAGTAGTTTTTTGGCAGTAATAAAGAAGCATTTTCGGTAATGACCCTCTTAGACAGGAAAACAACCTCAAACCTTCAGAGATGACCTCCTTTCATGTTCATGCATTGAATCCAACCAGCTAGCAGTTTTACACAGTCAGCTAACCTCAAAGCTGAGCATCTTCTATGTAAAACCAAAAGTAGCAGCAACCTCTTTAGTAAACACCACAACACTTCCTCCTTTTCAGCACAAAGTTCACCAAAAAAATCTGTTCAAGCATTATTTTAAACTATATATTTATCATTATTTACTATTACATTTTGTATTTAAACTAATGCAGTGTCAGGCACCTTGCAGATCGATCAGTAACTTCTTGAAAATATCATAAGAAATCCCAAAGCCATTGCAAGGGAGAAGGGATGACCGCTGTGGCTATGCCTTAGGAGAGGGATTCATGCATGCACAGAGTGAAACCTCAAAAAACCACGGTTTTTTCTATCAGGATAAAACAGTATGTAGTTATGTTACTGAAGATCAAGCAAAAGGCCTACCTAACACTAGATTAAGTTTGCAAAACCAGCTTCTTTTCTAAGTTTTTACATTTTTAAATGCCTGACTTAGCAAGCTTTTCCTCAAAGCAATTTTACAAGGTAACTTTTTAATGAAATCCTTTCAGATCCTTAAGCATTAGCAAAACAACAACAATTAAATAATTACAAATTAACAGATCTTCTAAAGTCACAGTCTTCATTTACTTGAGATAATTTGATTACTTCATCCATTAACCCAGAAGATGTATGTCATACATCAGTAACAAGGAACAGATTAAGGAAGTTCAGAGTAAAACCAGTCTCAAAAGCTACTGCAATTTGTAGCTATTTTCTGTTCTACTGAGACCATAAATCACATAAATTCATTCTTAGTTAAGAAAATTACAAGTGTGTTATTTTGTACTACGTGGCTGCAACAGTTTAATTTTCACATCCCTGGATATGCACCTGGAAATCATTTAAGTTCTTTGATAATGCTTTACCAAAATTAAGTCTGTGATATTAATAACATCCCATCCCAGAATTCAGAGTAAAAATAAAACCAAACAACTAAACCCAACACAAACAATTAAGTTGCAGGTGTGGCCTTTCCATTAAATCTTTTCTAGTTTGAAAAACACCATGCCAGTAAATAAAAATGCATCCCCCTGTGCTATATCATACAGAACAGAGTAAAATGATGTCCTTACCTCTTCAGCAGCCATCAGAGAGACACTAGGAAGTAAACTGCTTATAAAAGAGGAGTAGCACTCATACTTAATTATCTCTCCTTAAAGAAAACTGGCAGCTGTTCTCTACCCCCTTTCCTTCCTTTGGGCACCAATACCACTGATGTATGTTCAGAGGAGCACCCCAAAACAGCTGAAAGCAAACGCACTCCACAAAGAGCTCTAGTGTTACAACAGCTTTTGCCAGGTCTCTGGTTTTGTTACCAGCAACAAGCAAAGATATTTGTTTTTCTAACATTAAAAGGAGACTCAGCACAGAGACTAAAAAAGCTGACTGATATACCAAAATATGCTCAGTCTTCAAGCCACACACAGGAAGAGAAGTGGCTTTGAGTTCTATATAGTTTCTTTTTCTGACACCATAAATGTGAAAACACTTCTAACCTCAGTGTCTCCAGGACTTGCACAGGAAGCTTGGTTTGTATCATAAACAGTTCTCTCCTGGAAACAAAACAGTTTCCTACTTAGGTCTGCATGATAAAGCATTTAATATAGATAAAAATTCACAAGAATTCAGTTTTTATGCATCTACAAGAAAGAAGGAAGTTATTTTACCTCACAACTGGAACTCTGATCTCATGTAACAATTGAAAGTTAAAACATTATTCAGATTGGATACTCTAAGTCAGTCTATTACAGAATTAAGTTTGGGTAATGAAGTTCAAAATTACATCCCAATTATTTCAAAGTCTGGGGGGAAAAAAAGAGGCTATTCTTACAGGTCAATCTCCTTTCTTATTCCCAGCTCTACCAAACTGTGCATATAGCACAGAAGCCCTTCTTAACTGTTTCAGGTATTTTAAGAGTCACAATTTCCAGTAAAATTAAACAAAGCACAGCAAGTCTGCTCACATGGCAAAGTTTAAGAGCCTGCATTTTATAACCTCATCAAACTAAACAGCTTCAAACATTTCCACCTGTGTATGTCAAGTTTAATCACTTTCTTCAGCTGCATCATGGAAGAGAAAGCAACTGTTAGTGGGGCACAGGGCTATGCAGACATGTACCATATTTGGATAATTTGGGCCACAATTTCAGGCAAAACTTTAACTGACGAAGAGGCCTGAAATAACCTGAGGATTCTAAATATCCACAGTGACAAATAAGTTGTATCCCAAATCCAGGCTGAGGAACATTAGCCCTACTATCAGCTTCCCCCTAATATTTAATCAAAGCCTTAATTACCACATACATGACTCATATTTTTCCCTCTCATCCCTGGATGTGGAAAACTGCTGCAGTATTTTATACATGCTAAGAATATAACCAAGTATATGGTTATAAAAGTATTTATGCTTTTGTTCAAACAAGCACCACTTGTTCAGTCTTCCCATAGTCCTCACCTATTTGTCTGTGCTTTCTGGAAGAAGCAAGCACAAGACTTGGAATGGGGCTGAGGATGTGCTCAGCATCCAGCCACAGTTCCACCATATCCCTCTGGGGTGAGCGGAGCTAGTGCTGCCCGCAGGCTGCCCACAGAGCCCCAAAGTGAGGTGGCTGGTCAGGGTCTCCTTTTTCAGGAGAAACAGGAGGCAGAGCCTGACAGAGGACTGGAGACAAGATCAAACCTTATCAGTCAGCGCCCCCGGGCCCCAGAGCTGTAAGTCCCTCAAGCTTCTTGAAATACAATGCCCAAAACTGGACACAGTATTCCTTGTTCAGTCTTATTGTAGAGAGGGCAATAGGAATACTGCTCATAGGCTTTATATCCTTTTTAAAAAAATATTTTTAAACAGCACCAAGAAATTGAGATAAATTGTACCTAAACAACTCCCTACTTTGTGTGTATGTGGAACAGCTACTGAGTGAGCTGGTCCTGCACTTGTAGAGCTGGTCACTCCTGCCTCCATACAGCCTGTTGCCCTTATCCCCACTAAGTTATTTCTTCCTCCATCCACACTCTTTCTGCAGTTCATCCCGGCCCCTCTGACTCTGAACAGCATCTTCCACTGCCTAAGCAGCTCTCGGGGGCTGGTAGCATCAGTGATTTGGACAACCTGTAAACACTGCACACACACATCATCCAGGAACTGTGACAAGTGTGCCCTTTAATGTCATTCTCCTGGTTCTTACTATGTCTGCTAAAAATCATGCAATCTGTTTAGAACGGTAAGAATTCAGATATTCTTCTGTGGTGGGTTGGCCCTGTCTGGATGCCAGATGCCCACCAAAGCTGCCTTGTCACTCCCCTCCGGCTGGGAGGGAGGGAAATACAATTAAAAGACGGGGAGAGTTCTTCCATATTTTTCAGTTTGTGACATAGGCAGGCCTTCTCTTCAAGCTGTTTCCAGAAACAAGATGCAGGTTCTCCTTCCCTCCTTGAAGCAGAAAAGGACCTCCCAGGGAAGGATCTCTTGGGTGGCTGAACAAGAATGCCAAGCTATCTGTACGAAAAGCACAGCCGTGACAAGCACCCTCCCGCCTCTCTCAGTCACAGGCTTTGGGATGTTTGACAACACCACAGCAGCCCCGCCGAGCGCCATCTCCCGCCCGGCTGAGGGCCGCTGTCGCTGTGGAAACCGCGCCATCTTGGAGGGCGCCAGGCCGAGCCCAGCCCAGGCGGGCGCTGACGCTGCCGCGCAGGCGCAGTGCGGGCGGCGGCCGGCGAGGGGTCAGTGCTTCGGGGGCGGTGCCGGGGTTCGGTGGCGGCGCGGGCGGCTCCGCCGGGAACATGGACGAGTTCCAGACGGGAGAGGAGGTAACGGGACGGGGGACAGGGGGAGCACAGCTTCCCGCCTGGCGTACCCCTTTCAGGGCCGGCGGAGGGTCTCAGGCGGTGCCCATCCGCCCCGGATCCCACCCCTCGGCGTCCCCCGCCGCCATCCCTGTCGCCTTCCGCCAGGGTGGAGCTGCGTGTCCCGGCACCGGCGGGAGACGGACCCAGCCTTTGTTCTGCCGCCTCCCGGGAGCTGGCCCCTTGTCCGGGTGTTCGCTGGGCTCCTGGACCCTGGCTTCTACCCCTGCCGCTGCAGGTTCCTCGGGGAGAAGGCGTGAGGGGTGTCGTGGCTTCGGGCTGCCCCCGCCGGAGGAGCCGAGTGCCGTGGTGGGAGGGTGGCCGGTGCTGTGGAGGTCAGGGGAAGACTCGAGCCAGCTGTTTGTGTGCGGAAAGAGGAGTCCAAGCCTCTGGTCCGCGTGTTACAGGCAGTGATGGGGCGTCACACCCCATCCACAAGATACAGAGTGGGATAAATCAAGGGTCTCAATCAGTTACCGTGCCAAATGACCACCTGATGTCGGCCCGCTCAGGGGGAAGCAGCCAGTGCTGCTTTTGCAGAGGAACAGTGTCACTGAGCTGTGACACTGTTACACAGCCGCGATGTGGCTGGGTGAGACAATAGCGAAGCAGCGAGAGGGGCGAAGGTGTGTCAAGCTTGTCCTGTTCTAAAAGCCTCGTCCTGATGGCCGGGCCTGGCCTGTGTTACGGTCACAGACAGTTTTTTTTTAAAAAAATCGTAATTAAAATGTTCGAACATCATTTTTGCAGCTGTTTTCAAAAACGTCTTCAGAATTACTATAGTACTGCTCTGCAGTTTGCATATGTTGCCTGGGAGCACCCCTTTTAAACAAGGTGTTGGAAACATTGTCTGCTTGCTTTGTGCCAGAGAGGTACCCCAGGGAAATTGTAAAGTAACCGACTGTTTTTCCCCTTCATTTTTTAATACAAAAAAAGTTTTTATGTCATCTTATTAAAAGATGACATAATGATAAAATGGGTAGTGTTGTGTATTATTTCATAGTTCAGTTGCAGCACACATATCCCAAATCTGGATATCAGGAATTGGTGTTCATTTTTGTCATTCCAAAAAAGGAAGAAGGTTGAAAAGTAACAGCAGCCCTAGAAGCAAATTCTTAAATCTCTCTATTGTTTCAGTACAAATTAGATATCGAAATACCTTTGAGAACCTGGGTTGAATTTACATCATTTTACTTCGGTGTGAACTATGTTTGTACTCACTCAAAGGCATTTCTGAGCAGACTTTGTGAAGAAAAAAACTATATGTGGTTTATCTTCTTCCTTGACAGCAGTCTTCATTTCTGCCAGCATAGTTTGTCTGGCATGCATATTCTTAACTTAAGCTGTGTGGGAGAGAGTGGTTTTTGATCATTGTAGCTCTTAGTTGGTTAAATACATTGGAGCACCTTAAAATGTAAGCACCTGTAAAATGTAGTACCATGAAAATAAGTGAGGCATGTTAAAATTAAATCAAAGTCAAGAAGCTGAAAATAAAAGGCAATTTGCCACAGCACGTAAAAGCTTTTAAAAATGTTGAATTGTGCAAGCAAGTTGGTGCCTCCAAACAGGTATAGAAAAGGAGTTGCCCAGCATATCTCCTAGCATGTCTGTCATGGAGAATGATCAACTGCTCTCATCTTTCTGAGTGTCATGTGTCATTGAAGCTGGGTAGACTGTTCACCTTCTGACCAAAGGTTTCTGAAAGTGATGTTGAAATTCTCCTGAGCAGGTGTAACTGCATCCTGCCTGCACACATGAATGACGCTGTTGTTCATTTTTGTCAGCTCGGGAAGCTGACTGACCTCCCAGTGAAAACCCAGTCAACGTGAACCTGGCTAGGTTCACTTTTACATTCTTACTTGGTCTTTTGAAATTAATCAGTTTGCCTTTATGTGCTCTTCTTCTGTCCTGGTTTGTGAGGTGAGGCTGTGAGATACCAGCAGTGACAGGGTGGTGTGTGACTCGCTGCTGCACCGCGTGGGGCCCCCTGTCCGTGCTCCCTGGCCCTCTGAGTGGCCGTCCCAGCAGTGGGGGCAGCCTGTTCTAACCCTCTGACATGGGAGGCAGCAGGAGCAGAGGGAATAAACCAAGAAAACATAAACTACTAACCATGCATGTAAATGAGTGGTAGTTTTACGATTAGGAGATGTTGGGGCCTTCTCTCTCTTGATTCCACGTGCTTAATCTCTGTTCCCCAAAGGCTGAAGGTCAGCTAGCTACGTTTCTCCTTTGGTTTCCAAGGGGCAGCTTTCTTCTTATTCCCAGCTGAGATTGTCATGACAGTTTTTCCTTCAGCTCTGAACTGATATTTTGTCCACATCAGTGCCCTGGAGATGTCAGTTCCATGTAACTGCAAGCTGAGGTTATCTCTCTGAGCCCACTGTGATGTGCAGATATTAGTGCTTATTGGGAAAGGGGAATATATATGTACACAAGTGCTATGCATGTTACTTTAAAATGCTTCCAAGTAAAATTTGAAAGCTTTCTTGACTCAAAAGGCAAGCAAATAATAGTTCATCTCTTACTTTTCATTACTTTTCTAAGAAGGTTAACTTGACTGGGCAGAAGGAGCTAGAGTACGTATATACGGTCATAAAGGCAGACTTGGTATCTTCTGACCTGCCAGAAATCTGACAAGCATAAATTAAATTTCTAGTGCATGTTCTTAACAGAGCTCAAACATCGTAAACAGAAGAATGTGTCCACTGATTATTTAAAATTCTCCTTTTTCTTTGTAGACTACCTTTGTTGTTGATGAAGTCAGTAGCATCATTAAAGAGGTAATTTAAACATTTTCACTTTGTTGGTGTGAAATTTCTTATGTTGTGTGCTGTGTACTAAAAGGCGTTCAGTAAGAGGTGGTAACTGATATGTAATAGATTTCTAGATAGGTTGCTCTCAAAGTACCGGTAACTTGATTAAACCAATGTATGGACTTCAGCAGAAATGATACCAGGCTTTAGCTGCGATATATATTGCAAATCCAAGAGATATTTAAAGTAATTTCATACACTCCTCTCTGGTTGCAGTGCATCCCCATTAGAATTTCTATGGGGATATTTTATGTTAAACCCCATAGAAATACATTTTGTATTTTAGTAAAATACAGGAGTTTTTTATAGACTGTCTGCATATGCATGTTACTGTGTTCTTTCAAGATTCCTCTCTCCAAAATGAGTTCTTGTTTGTTTGGAATGATTGAACTAATCTTGTTGCTAAGAAACACGAATTTTCTGTCTAGTAAATTTCCAGCGGGATTTGGAATTCCTCTTGTAGACTTGTGCAATCTTTTTCTTGTTGCAAAATAACTGTTTTGGTCAGACTCTGTAAATTGAATAAACATGGTTTAATACATTCTCCTATCTCTTCTGAATTTGAAATAATTTTGTCATTATTTTTAAAATAATTTCTGTGATGAAAAAATGTGCCAATGAAAAACATGTAGCTTTAACATACTTTGATTTATATGTTAAAGGGGAAACTATCCTCACAAGTAAAATGGATTATTTGGCTGGAGGCTTCTGCTCTGTTAGTAACCGGCAACTAGATGGATCTTTTGTTTTAATCTGGGGGTTTGTTTCCCAAAAATGCTCAGAAATCTGAATTTCATTTCCGTAGAATATGTGTGAATGAGCTATTGTACTATTGTGCCTTTATAAATTCTCTTCAGGACTGTTTAAATGCAGGACCCTTTTCATAACTCTTGCTGTAGGACATTACAAATAATGTAAATATCACAAAATGAACAGAGGGTGGGATCTATATGATTCCTCCTGTGCCCGGCTCAGACTCTGACCTGCATGTTTTTAATAATTGAAAACACTTCCCACAGACAGTGTGGACGAGCAGGAATTAGGATTTTTCTGTGGTATGGGGTCCATGTTGAAGAGGGTTAATGGGTGCCTTGCAGCTGACAGCAGTGCAGCTCCTTTACCTGTTTGTCCCCGCCAGGCCATAGAGGGTGCTATCGGTGGCAATGCCTACCAGCACAGCAAGGTGAACCAGTGGACAACAAGCGTGGTGGAACAAACCCTGAGCCAGCTCACAAAGCTGGGGAAGCCCTTCAAGTACATTGGTGAGCTCAGCTTCCCCTTTTCTGCAAAAGCTGGGGCAGTCAAGTGCACCGATAGGTGGGGGGTGGGGGACGATCTTAGGAAGAACCTTGTCTGTAAACTGCTCACAAGCATGCATATTTGCTTGTGTGTGTGTGCACTAAACTGAGCAAAAATGGAGCTAAATGTTAATTAATGTTAGCGAGAAATTAATCAAAGCTTCTCTACTGACTTAACAGTGACCTGTGTGATTATGCAGAAGAATGGTGCTGGGCTACACACAGCAAGCTCTTGCTTCTGGGACAACTCCAGTGATGGTAAGGGATACAACTCTTGGATTTTCCAACTTGCAGCTTGATGCCAGTCTCTTTAAGACTAGGCAGCATACGTTTTTCCCCCCAAGTGCTGTAGTTTTGGAGTAATAGCATACTGTTTGGTATTTTTTCCATTTGGCTGTGATGCTAACTGGGCTATATATGAAATGCTTGGCTTTTGTGAAAGCTTCATTCTTAAGATTCTTAAAGGAAGCAAGTATAAAAATGCATATAGGGGCATGCATGTAATCACTGTAACTTCCTTCTGTTTCTGAAACCATTTTTTGTATTTACAGGAACCTGTACTGTGAGATGGGAGAATAAGACCATGTACTGTATTGTCAGTGCCTTTGGACTTGCATTATAACTGCCTTGAAATTGTCCATTCTTCTCTTTTCTATTCCAGCACTTGATTCCATCTCCACTCAAACTGTGAATACCTGAACAACTTGTTTTTAATGCATTTTTAAATGACTTTTCTTCAAAGGTAGAAATTTGAAAATATGCTGTTACATGTTTTATGTTTGTACCTAGTACCATACCAATGTTTGCTATACTTTTTTATCACTTCAAAACTTCTCTTCAAGGTGCTAATACTGAAATCTGCTGCAGTGTACACGTTTTCTCTAGATTTCTTTTCTAAGACCAATATAAATGAGACACTGACTTTCACACTTTGTACTTTTGGTTAGCATTAAATTATTGAAATTCATAACTGTTGGTGTGATTCATTTAAACTTAAATCTTTTGTCATTGCGGGAAAAAGTTTCAGTTTTTTCAATTCTCTTCAAGATAGTTGAGGTACATACCACAATGCAAACCACTTTCATAATTTTGCCAAAGTCACCTCAGAGTTGCAAGAAAATTAGATTATATTTATCAAAAAGTAACTTGGCTGCATTTTTGGGACCTGTTTAATCTTTTTGTATGGTATTTAGGGCACGGAATGATAACTATCTTCACTGAACAAAGACAGGTAAGAAATTTTCACATTGTGGAAGTGCTCAGCAAGCTACACCTGGGTAATCATTCACTTCTGCAGCCAGTTACATGTGTTCAGTAGGTCTTGAACTTACTTGCTACAGTCCGTGTTAATTTTGCTGATGGTGAGAGTGATGAGTTCTGGTAGTTGATGAAACATGATCCTTTCTGAAAGGAGAAAAAACCGCCTTGAGGCAATGTGACTAAATAACATGTGAGTAAGTCTCCTGCCTTCTCGAGTAAAGTTGCAGAAGAATAACAAGTAAAACAAGTTTTCAGCATAGGCTTGGGTACTGTTTTGTCAGCTAATTAAAGAAATGGGAGCATGCCATGAATTTCAGAAAACCTCTGCAAGTGGCTGTGCTGCTTCTGCAAGCAGTATCTCACTGCTAATGAAGCTGAAAGAATTACAAACCCATGTGGGAGAGCATCCCTGGGCTGGAGTCAGTCTGAGCAATCTGTGATTTGCTTCTTTGTAGGAAGCCCTGTCTAATGTTTTAGGAATCTGTCTCTCAGTTAGAGCTGTTTAAGAGAGAGACGATTGCTAATACAGCAGTATGATTCCACGATCTGGGAAGATGTAATTCTGCAAATTCAAATGATGGGAGAGGATTTGTTTGTCATAGTGTTACGTGCCCTGTGGTAACTCTGCTCAGCGTAGTCAGACTGTGGAAAGCCCTGTACTAGGCAAGGCTTGGACCCTCTTCCTATCCATATCTGCTGCCAGGAGGGCAAAACAGGTGTATGCATCAGCAGCTTTGGGCTTGGTACATCTGAGACTTCTAAGAGAGCTGTAAGGATTCTGTATTTCTGCTGACATTCCAGTTTCAAAGCAGCTCTGTAAACACATCTCCTTCCTGACAAGCCACTTCATTCTTCTCACATATGTCCTAGTGAGTGCTACAGGCTATATACCTTGGCCTGAGGAGCACATATCATACACTGCTGTAAGAGAGAGTTTTAGTATGGGTTCAGTCCAGTCAGAAATGATACAACACCTGTAAAAAGAAAATATTAAAACCAGATTGAATAACGTGCCTAAAACAGTCATCAGGGTCAGACAGAAACTTGTCATGAAAAGAATAAATCTTTCCTCTCTTGAGTTGCTTAGGAAATTTTTCAGCCAGATGCTTAGATACTTCATCTCCTTTCCATCATGCCAGAATGATGCTGGCAGTGTAGTGCCTACTGAGCTATTTATTTACATTTAAAAGAAACAGTTTTGTGCACTTTGAGTGGTTTGCTTCTTGGTCAAGCCATTCAGACATTCCTTGTCCTTTGTTCATGTTAATAGCAAATCCCTTGATTTTTTGCTGTTTGTTGATGCATATGCTGACCTGCAAAAAGAACCACCGCAAATGTTCAAGATGCTTGTCAGTATAAAGGCTGCATGGGAGGAGAAACCCCTGTTGCATTAAAACAGGAGTTGTGCTACAGAAAGGTAGATAAGAGTTTTATAGATGGTTTTACATGTGAGCAATAACCAGTACTTCCAATGTAAGTTTTACGACTACAGAAAGAGGTTTAGAGGTTGTGGATTTTTGGGTGTCGGTGTCCCTCTCCCATGATTAAAATAGTGCTTTTCTTTAAAATTGCATAGCAATTGTATATTACTGTTTCAGTGTTCCACAGTAACCAATTTAAAATTTTCATTACCTTCAAACCCCTTAGTTTTAATCACTTTTTCCACAGGCTGATGGCCAGCTCATCTCAGTGCCAAAGTAAAAGCATTTGGGTGAAGAGCTGGCAGAGTCCTTGCTCCAGGTAATTAATTTGGCTTACAAAAAATAAACACTAATTGTGGGCTGGAGCATTCAAGGTGATTATAAAGTCAGTCTTTTCTGTCTCTCGCTTACTGCCATGGCTCTTCACATGATTACCGCTACAGAAATGGGGGCATGGCAGGGAGAGGAGAAAGGGGGAAGCCATTTACTGTCATGGCCACAGAGGACTCTGACCCGTGTTAACTAAAACCTAAGGAAATGTCTCCAGGATTAACTGCTGCTGCTAAATGAGCACTACCCTATCTGATACTAAAGCCAGGAGTAAGCTGCATATCCATTTGTGCATGGAAGTTTCTGGCCATTTTATTCAGCACAGAGAGATTTCAGTCTCCTCAAGCATAAGCTCCTAATGGTGTCACCCCAAACAGCAAGTGATGTGCTTTTGCAGTCTACCAGCTTTGAGCAGACTTGAGAGTTGTAAGAAGTTGATGAATGACATCAGCATCTTCACCATCTCTAAACCTTTTTTTATTACTGGTACTAACATTCACCAGGACAATTCTCACTGCCAGCATGATCACAGTAGGCTTTGCAAAGCCACTGAGCCATTTGAAAATGCCAGGTCCCTTATGTAACCTGGCTGGTATATTTAGAAAACTTAGCAACCTGTCCTTCCACCTTCAAGTCCAGGCAGGGTAATAAAAAACCCCCCAGCAAACAATACAAAACACCTGTGATGACACAGCCTCTTGGATCCCATCCTTAGGCAATTAACCGAATTTAAATAGGCATAAGAAAATGCATGTAAACTGAAAATATGTGTAAGTCATGAAAACAGTTTATGAGACCGAAGTAAAATTCAGTAGAAGGAAAATAAACCCAGGATACAATATAAAGATATAAAACTTTATTATGAACATATTTAACAATGATTATGCACATAAAGTCTTCCAAGAAACTTCCTTGAAGTAAAATATTGAGTTTTCCTTCATATTCCACATTAGCATGAAGTTTTACAACATAAATGGATAATTAGCTGTTATTAGCACAACTTAGAGATACACAGAATATTTAACATGTCCTCATGCACACTTTCTCAAAGCAGCATTTAATTACAGCTTCTCATTAAACAGAGCATTTATCTTACACATTTTTATACCATTTTGGTACACATTTTTTCCACATTTTCATTTTACATATTTACAAACTCCTAAAAAAAGTTTTACAGTAATGCAAAAGTTATTACTGGCATAAGCAAAAGGAAATGGGTGGGGAAATTAGGTGACTACAGATAAAATGTTGTCATTTGGCTCAGAGAAAGACAACAGATTGAAGTCTTTCCTAGCTGGAACCATTCTCCCCAGTACTGGTACCACAGATCCAGTGCACTAGCTGTTTCTCACTGGTGTTAAGCCTTAGGCTTCCTCTTTGCCAGTCCTAGGAAAGTTTTCCACCAATTTCAACACCAACTGTATTTGTAAAGCAAATACTACAGAAAGTAGTTGCTGTGACTGGCTTGCACTCAATTATTGATTTCTTTAAAGTCCCTTGTAATCATTGTGTACATGGAAGTCTTGCAATTACTTCATGGATGACATCTCCTTTGGAGCCAGATCACTGTATGCTGTGGGGCCTTTTTGTGTTCTTTTCTTGTTTTGTACAGTGGCAGTAGTGATGGAAATAACTACTTTAGCAGTAATAAAAGGAAAGCCAGGGTAGCTTCCTAAACGGATTTCTTATGCTTGACCCTTACCTTCCAGTACTTTACTCAGAGGTGAATTTATGCCACCTACTCCCAAGCTGTTGACAATCCATATTGGAATATTCTTCAAACACTGTCTCTGCTCTCCAATCTTGGAAATAAGAGGAGTCTTGCTAGCAAAGCTAGTTCCTCACCTGCTTCACTGCTTTTGTCATCTTACTGTATACTGAATTTGATGCAACAGTGATTCAATCAAGCTACCATAACACTGTAAGCACTTCCAGAATAGAAAGCTATTTTGCATGGCAAACACTGCTTAAATATAATCACTAAAAATGACCACGGAAACTATTTTCTCACTATTTTCATAGTGGGATACTTACTTGAAGTACACATTTCCCATTCTTAGCTTTTCTATTTCCATTTTGAGTGTAGTGATATAGTGAAGTTTATTCAAACAAAACAGCAAGAGAAACGGGTTGAAAACAGCTTAGAAAAAATAATCTCCAACTTCGATTAAAAATATGTTTTTTAGTTAATGAAATCCCAAAGCATGGCACTATTTCAGAATTAACTAACAACCAGTTCAGACTGTGGTAAGAAACATTAGTGTACTTTGCACACTGGTCAAATTTTATCTCTTCATAACAATTTAGGAGATAAACAATATCAGAGGAAAAATATCTCAGTATATAAGAATTGATTAAGTATCAGTTTTTGAAAACCTACTTCCTGTACCCACTGTTACTCCAATGGAACTTGAAAGGATTTGGCTTATGTAAACAATGCCAAGTTGGTTCCCAAGTCTAACTCTGCACATTCAAATAGGGAGAGTTATCTCAGGAATAGTGAAAATGAGAATGGACTCTACAATTTTTGGATACAGAGTATCTTCCATACCCTATGAAAATACTCTAAAAAGAAGTGCTGAAGATACATTTTACTTGAGTTCACTGGAAAAAACCACCACTAACTTGAAATACTTCTTTAATGTTTTCCTGTATGTTTTTCTAAAGTAATACCAATGAAGAAGTTAAAGGGAAAAACCTTCTCTTCCTCCCCAGCAATTTCCTTGCTTTAGCCATACAACAGTGCTTTGGCTTCTAACAAAGAAATGATCCCCGGCACAAAAAGGTTTTAATTTCAGATACTCTCCTAAAATATCACAACTCTACAGAATTTTAGGAAGTTTTCCCTCTCCCTCTCTCACACACAGTGTCTCACGACACATCTTGAGCAGAGCACTGATTTAATATAAACTATT
This sequence comes from Platysteira castanea, assembly GCA_013397175.1. Classification (NCBI taxonomy): domain Eukaryota; kingdom Metazoa; phylum Chordata; class Aves; order Passeriformes; genus Platysteira; species Platysteira castanea. Next base: position 512,670 of record VYXC01009417.1, on the reverse strand, counting down.
CTACAACAATAAGGACACAACCACATGAAGCAGTTCCTTTGGTCCTCTCTAAGTGAGTTGCTGCCTTGTGAAGTCTCCCCTTCATGATCTTGAACAGCCAGCAGGAGATTATTGCAATGGGCACGGTCTAGAGCAGTTGTTGCATTAATGCACAACAAATCTCCTTTTTCTCCAACAGGATTCAGCAAATCTAGCAGGACTTCATTGCACCTTTCTGCTCAAACTACTTCAATGATGAGCACAATTCCCTAGTGCAACCCAGCACCATATTGTAATAGATTAACAGTGCTTTTGAGAGTCTTCTACAGCAGCAGGGCAGAGAAATTTTACAAGAGTTAATCTCTGTTACAGATGCATGAGAAAAGGAGATACTTTTAGAAAAGTCAAGTATCTGAAAACAAAAGTAGTTACAAACAAACATCTTAAATAAAGAATCGAACAATGATGTAGGAGAAAACCAACTTCTAAATAGAGAAGCAGCAGCATTGTACAAGGAATACTTAATTCCCATATAACTTTGTTCCAGCACAGACTGGAATACAGATAATCACAAAATGTGCTAGTAAAAGTTCCCATCATACAGGTGGCAACTGGTATGACAAAGCAGCTCAACTGTGCACAGAATATGCTCACAAGCTGACTCTCAGGCACATTCAATACATGAGCAACCACAATTGTTCCTAACATGTAGAGTAACTATCTATTAGCACAACTTAAGGGAAAATTGATCTACAAAAATATTCTATGAATGAAATACTTGGAAATTTGAAATTGTAATTCCTTAGAAAACTTTCATACTCTATGCTCTGCAAGTAACAATCTCCTCCAGCATACAAGACCAGTAAGAAGCCAGTACTGGCTTTTCTGAGCTTTGTTGTTGCTGAAATATTTCCATTTGAAAGGGTGCTTAAAAAACCAATACAGACACTTCTGCTGTGGCAGTAAAGCGTGCCATGAAACATATTATACAAATAATTTCACACCACTGAGACTTTTTTGGCTCACTACAACTTGACTATTTGCCCGTATCTTGCACTTACAAATCCAGTAAACTTACTGAAATGTATTTTAAAAATGGCCTTAAGTCTGTATCACTTGTTTGAAGGAAGAATAGAAAGCTTGTGTCTTCTTGCACTGATTAAAAAAAAAAAAAAAAAAAATACTTCATTCCCTGCCTCCAGCTCAAAAGGTTAAGGTAGAAAATTGAAAGGGAAATGAGGCACTTCATACTGCAGTGGACAGTATACAAAACAGCTAATGCAAATACAACAAATGAATGGCAGTATGCTGTACATCATCCTAACGAGACAAAAGAAAAAACCAAAATCAAGCAGCAAGGAAGCAATTTGAAACTCTGTGAGTATCTACTCTGTGAAGCTTTTAAATGGAAATAGATGAAGATTTTAGTCCACAGACATCCTGCTATCAGGTATTTTATAAGACATGTAAAAATTTTGGTTTCTTCAGTTTCCACCACAACCATTTCCAGCATTTGTTTTCTCAGTTTTATCCTTGTAAACAGAAACAGAAGCAGGATGTCCTTCCTGGGAGTTGGTGTTGAGATGACAGCAGACTGTAAGGAAGCCAAGGAAGTTGTCCATCTTGGAAAACTTCAGAATTGGCTGAATTCCAGATGAACAAGTCTGTCTACATTGACACTAGTCAATCAATCACTGTCCGACTCTTCTTTATACTTGGCTCTAATAGCTTGGCCGTTCTGAAGGGGCATCTCTTCATAGTCGCTCCTATGAAACAGACACATGTTGAAACTTGAGCATGGTGTTCAGATAGGAAGTTGAAAATAAACAGGAAAGTCCTAAACTACATTGGGGCATCAAACTGTTACTTGGGTAAGAAGCTGGTATCTGTTTTTCTTCCTTGTGGGAGCTCTGAACAACACATACAATTTTTCTCTAGAGGACGATGCGTAATAAAAGTTATTCCAGTGAAAGCCATTTTTCACATGGATTTGCATAGAAGCAAGCTGGCACTACCACTACTCATCTAACTAACCAAAGGCAAGCTATCCGAGCATGAACTTGTTCAGGTTAGTGCAGTGTTGGTCCCATCCTCACTGTTTCAGCCACTTCAGCATCTTTGGGAAGAGGTGAAAACATCACAGGTGTGTTTCAGTGTCTAGCACAGAGACACCTGATTGGGATGGGTTTCAAGTGCTACTATAATTCTCATGTTACATAAGATCACACAAGTCAAGGAAGTTTTGCTAGACTTGATTATTCTTAATTCTGTAAGTGCTGGAGACTTAAGAAGCACCACTCTCCTTCCCTGAAGCATTTACATGTGAGCTGCCTCTTTGCTAATTCCACCTGACTCCTGCTGTCCTTCCCAGTGTAAAAAGGAAGCCCTTTCCTTTCATAGCTCTTGCTGCCTTCACTCCATGACCTACCAGCATCATACTGTTTTCTTACCTGTTTGTATCAGTGCCATGGCAGTCCCTTTTAGAAACCAAAAAAAGAAAGAACATGCATTCTCATTGTATTTCTGTTCTTTAGGCAAAAAACTTCCACTAACAAACCCTTCACTTAATTAATATGTAAAAGAATATTACAAAATAACACACCAGAAGTAACTCTCCATAGGTATAATTTTATAATCTTACCCATAAATCACATCATCATCTGAATCATTCAGCATAGAAAAAGCAGGATTGTCTTTCAACTGTGATTCTGGAAAACACAAATAAGCGTTAATTTAGTGTGTTAAGTATAGAAATGTGACGGTAGTTCTAACTCAACACTGTAGCAACAGACACAACAACTTCCAAGGCAGTCACAACCACAGTTGAACGAAACTATATCCAAACAGGAATTCTCTCCTTTAAATTCTCTACCCTTCAGACACATAATTATAGTGTTCTTAAGAGTTAAGGAAACAACATAATTATCTCATTTTTAGAGAGATATTATCTCATTTTTAGACAGATATTCTCCATGTTGTGTAAGTTCATTTCCTCCCCTGTGCAATTTCCTGTGTCATATTTCAATCTGCACATAAATTGATTATTCTTAATCAAAATTTCATCTGTATTTAAAAAGCACAAACTTCTTGGTTATTTGTAAGCTACAAATGTAGTTGACCAAAGTTGGAATCCCTTGACTTCTAGTCAGTGACTATCCAGTTATTTTCTATCCTTGAAAGAGATGAAGGAAGGACTTGTACCTTTATGGTGAGATGAAAAGAAACACATGCTTTACAATTGCTATTTATGACAATTCCTTCTAGCTTGTTTTAAGGCCTTCATTTCTTGCATAATCTGTACTGCTTAACTGCAGTTCATAGTTATATGCAAGTAAAATTTAATCTAGCAATTTGCCATAGCATCTTTTTCCTGGCAGCCTTTTACCTTCTGCTGTCTACAAACAAGTATTTCTGCAACCCAGGAGACAGTTTTCAACTTTATCTGCATCCAGCCAGTTTTTTTTCCATTCTGGATGGAAAAATAGCATTTTTCTGAAGCAGTTCTGTCCATCTCAACTCTAAAAAGTTTAGAGAAAGGATCCGCTCCACCATTTAGTGGCTTCCCCCTGCATGCTCTCAGCATATGACTGGACAAGCTGCTAGATAATCTCATCTAGCCTCCTTTCCCATGAAAGGTTGGGCCACAGCATCTTTCCAAGTCTCTTCCAACCTGGGCTCTTCTATGGTTCTGTACCTTGAACAGAACACTTAAAACAGAGAATGTACTCAGTAAAAGTATTTATTTTAAAGACCTTTATCTGTTAGAGAGGAAAACGCTTTATAATCATCATCTAAGTCAGATTGTACCCTCTACATCAGAATGCAAAACCGGAAGTGCCACTGACTCAAATCCTTTATCTCCCTTTACATGGGCTCTGTGCAGCCCTCCCCACAGCAAGTTCTCCAAAATTCTTCCCATATTAGAGATCAGTTTCACTCCTACTTTTCCAACAGCACGTTACTGATTTCTGAGTCCAGTTTGCCAGCATACCAATGTATGTTAGAACAAAGTACAAATGAAGAGGCGTTGTTCTTTAAGGACTGTCTGTGAGTCATTTCAAGGGTTGGTGCATTACGTGCAAACATCATACTGACTGTAAGCTTGATCTAAGTGCACAAGCCTGGCTAATCAGTTGATTACCTTTTATGTGTTCCTTCATATTTCCAATACTGATTTTCTCAGGAGCAGTGAGTGCAGCTTCTGCTTATGTTAACTCAAAGCAAACCGGAATAGTAATGAGACAACCAAAATAAAAAGGCATTGCACTGCATCTGCTAGCATGGCAGCTCTTGTCATCCACGTTTGCCAGACAATGGCTCACACTTACCATACAGTGCATTCTTCGAGGGGGAATACACGAAGGCTAATGTGTAGAGATAAAAGTTCAGCAAACCGTAAAATGATAAGAATTCTGCTGGTAGTAAGTGTCAAGGATATTGCTCAATACAGTTCCATACATATTAACTCTGGAAACAAGACCCAACCCACACACAGGCTGTTTCAGTGGACAGAATGTTTACCTCACTGAAGTTCGAGAGCATGAATGGCTAAACAAAACTGCACATTTTCAATTCAATGACAACTAATGTTCTCAAGCTATTTCAAGGTAAAGGAGTTTTAACACAAATAGTATTTGCTGAGCCTGCTCTTGAGCAGTGGAGTGCATGATCAATCGAATAGTTCTGCCTTCAATGCTGAAAGAAAGCAGAGCAAGCTGGGTGTTCAGGTGGGTTTGGTTTGGTTTATTTTTAAAAAAGTTCTTCCTTGGCACAGTGACGAAGAAGGAAGGAGAAAGGACTACAGGTGGATAGAACTCTGAAGATCGTTTCTTGCCATTGTTTTGGGTAAATACTAAAGGTTTTACAAATTGTTTTCTCCTACCTCCAAACTCATACCTAAGCTGATCAGTAGCCAGACCAGCTGCAGTCACACAAGCACTCTCAGAAAGTAGAATTAATTAGGATCTCATGGTTCAGGGCCAGGAATACAGGTCATAATCCTGTTGTCAACAGACATCAGAAAGAGTCTCTCCCAAGCCACTTAAATTCTGTTGTGACCTGTATCACATGTAGACTTGGACCAATACACCAATACATTTTCAGTCACTTCAAAACAATTAATTTCTCATATTTTAGTACACTCCATGACAACTCTAAGTATAGAGCAAACAATTGAGGCAGCAAATACAGCCAAATTTTGCCATAATATCTCATTAAAATTAGTTAGATTTGCACCAGGCATGCATATCTAAGTCTTCATTCCTCTTGGAGAGTATCACAACCAGCTGTGATGCATGTGATTTGCACACACTAGACTGAGACTGTCTGGGTAATAACTTTTACAAAGAGCCATTACAAAATGCTGACAGGATATCTCAAACAAAACAGACTCGACTCCAAAAGTCCACCTAGAAGTCAAAGGTCTCAGTCTTAGGTACATTATTTTAAAGTACCTTCTGCATGAAAATAGATTAACATTCCTACTTGAGCAGTATCACAACACAAGGATATAATTCTGATAATGAGTTGACAGCTCAGCAACGAAGTTGTCCTGTAGAACTTGTGCTCCAAAGCGTAGGTACAGGATAACAATGCTGTGGGGAAAAAAATAAAGCATATAGGTGTACTGTGTCCTTAGGCTGCAAAATTGAAATAGTAGGTTGACAGAAGAGTATATGAAAGAATAATTATGTTAACATGCTGATAATTTATTCTAAGATATGTTTGCTTTGCTAGTTCTAAATTAAGAATGATTCTTTTGTGATTAGAAGTTAGCACTCAGCTGAGAAAAGAGGAAATCCTCAGATTTCATCCACAACAGACAATCCAATAGTAAACAGCTATTTGAAATAACAGCTTGATGTAGGGATAACACATATTAACAGTAACGTAAAAAACTAACTGTAAACTTTGGCTTTGACTAAGTGAAGCCTACTAAGCTCCAGAAGAGCTCTGCCAAGTGAACTTCTAGATCTTGTGCACTGCGATGGGAATCGAAATAATAAAAAGTTAGCTCAAAAAGCGTCAAGAAGGGTTAAAAAATTAAGAAATGCTTGCCATCACAATAATATCAGAAGGCATTCTTCAGTTTCACTGACTATTTTATTAGGAACAAAATGTATTCAAAGCCCTGAAAAAAAGGTTAGAAAAGTTACAGTACTGACAAATGTACTTTGAAAAACCTTACCTAATGACAAGCACTACAAAGGTTAATGCAGTCAAGAATTTTAACCTGAGATCTGAAAAAGATTGAGAAAAGTTGTTAGCAGTGAATTTACAGCTACATCTATGAGAAGCAAGCCTTTTTGGGAAGAATCAAAATATTCCTTACCAACATAAGGCATGTTTCGAAGTTCTGAGCATGCCCTCACTATCAGGAACAAAAGGTAGAGAATGTATGTGGTTGCCACCACAAGGAAGAAGATTTTCATTCCCTGTAAGAAAAGTGTAAGGTTTTATTATTTAATAAGACTTCATCTATTCCTTCTTCCATCCATAAAAATCATTAGTTCCCAAAAGCACAACATAGAATGGTCCATTTATGCAGGGAAAGTAGGCTCATGAAACAAGGATGTTGATACAGTCAGGTAGGTTTTTGGGGAATGTAAAGAAAGGAAGTTGAATAGAAGCCAGATTTTGTTAACTGCGTTCAGAGTTGGCTGAATATCAATAATTTTCTAAATACACAGTTTCCAAGAACAATACAAGGACCCATTTGCATCAAATTTTCTTTTACAATAAAGTCTGAAATTTACTAGGATAGGGGACCTTGGCGGGAGTTAAGATGTACAAAACTGGCTTAATAACAGACTTAAAATTTTTTCTTTCAACCCCAATAGTCAAGAGTCTGTGACTAAACTTGTGGCGTTTAGTCTCCAGATTTGCAAGACAATTTACTTTCCCCAATGGGATGGATCTCAATATGGTCTATGCATGATCTATGCAAAAACCAAATTACTCTAGTCAGAGTTTTTACAATCTGACCAGCATTTTCTATTTTCTAAATTGTGTTATAGATTTTTATAGAAGAACAAACCCCATCTCCACATATTGCCTATCTGCACCTGACAACTGGACAGCAAGAAGACAGTTTTGACTTACCTGGAAATTACCTGTGTCAACCCTGTATTGGTAAGTAGGATCATGTACTTCGTTCACACTAGAAAAGATTCAAAATTAAAAAGTGGTACATGCACAATTCCAGACAATATTAACAAGACATACTGACGAAGAAACCCACTCACAAAGAAAAGGTTTAAGGTTACTATACAGAGTTTATAACAAAACGGTGTGGCTGTGTAAGTTGGTATAATGCCATTAATTCCAACGGAGTCACGACAATTTACCATATATAGAAAACTAAATTTGAAGAAATATGGAGGATTTAAATTGTGATCATGTCTAATGTCCCCACTTGTTTTTTAGAAAATGCATATCTTGTAAATTCCTGCAAACTTTCAGGATTCCTACAAGTCTTCAGGATTCAGTGTTTACATTTTATCCTTAGAAAACTGTGGCATGAGGCCTTCTCTCATAGCAATTTTACTAACAGCAAGAGCTTTTCCTGCAACTGCATTGCTTTCTACAATGTACAATGGCAAGAAGGTTAGAAGGTATGTTCCTTGTGAGAGATAAAATAAGAGGCAAACACTTGAGACTAAAACAGGATAGAAACTACAAATGTACTAAAATGGATGACGTTTTCTGGGTGGGGAAGAGTGACACCTTTGTGGTGACAAAACAAATTGGAAAAGGGAGAACCACTAAACCAAGCGAAAGAACAGAGTTGTGAGTCAAGACAGCACAGCTTGACTAAGCCATGTCAGTACCAGTTGTGCAGGTGAAACAGTGGAGAAAGTGTGGTCAAACTATGTCCTAGTTAACTACAAACTGTTGCTTCAGCTGCTAAAAGCTAATTGAGACATAGCACTAGAGTGATTCCTGTAGGGAGCCATAACATACTGACAAAATAGTGATTTCTAGATGGCACTCAGATTTATGAAACTATTTACTACTAGCTTGTCCATGGAGAACTGTTTTCAATCAGTCACAATTTGCAGAACAGAAACATTTAAGAATCTGAACCCCATTCCTGTATCACAATCAGAGCATTAAGAAATAGATACCACTAGGTATACACAATCTTCTCATTCTTGAACACTCTCAGCTCATACTTGTGCACTACATTTTAAATTACTTACGTTTGCCATATTCCCAGTGTAACAGAGGCCAGCCACAACAGTCCAACAATAAAGAATTTGGGCAGATAGAAAGTTAAGCACTTCCTTTCCCCCTGTTAAGAAAATAATAGTGTGGTAAAGGTGTGAACCCACATTTGAGATTTTATTAATTCTTGACAGAATAAAATAACTATCATCTTTGTTTCACTCAACATGAACTGGATTAAGACACTCATCTTCTGTATTTTTATCCTGCACAAGTGACTAGAGAAGACATTATATTATATCATCATTTATGTTCGTAAGATGAAGTAGAGTTGGAGCATCCTATTTACAGGGTCCCATATATTTCACTGATAATGCAAATACAGGAATAGGCTCCAGAATTCCTATTTCTCTTATGCAGTATTTTAAAGTAATTTAAAAAAACCAATCAACTACCACCTACATCAAAACCCTTCAAGCAAGAACAAGGCATAATGGCATCATAATTCTGATGACTGTCCCATCTATTTCATTTAGGCTTGGTAGGCTCAAAATAATCTACTTCACCATAAACCATTTTAAGTCCAAAGCTTCATATGTCACATTGTACTTTAGGAATAAAATAAATGTCTGGTTTGTAAGAATTTGGTTACAGTTTTGTCACCTTTTGAGAGAACTGAACAAAACAAGTCCTGTCTTCTCAGTAGGTAGAAGATAGTGTTGCATCCCTTACCTGTACTCTTATACCATGGTAGACGCAAAGCCAGAACAACAACAATGCACACAGAAACAGTGACTGGAATAGATCATCCAGCATTCCAGGAAACCAGCTGTTCACCAGAAAAGAAAGGGGGAAAAATGGATCTGTCATAAAATAAGAAAAAATAAAGTTAAACAGAGAGAAAAAAAGCTTCCATTATGAAAAGTTAAGCAGAATCTATCTTCAGCAGAACAAAAAGCCCTAGATTTTTCAGATTACACCCGTAAATGAAACTGAAGTTTGCTTTATCTTAAAGGAATTAACAAAGAAAATGGCGCTTCCAGCACCAACCCACTCTGCTGTAGAAACTCAAATGGTTGCCAGCATTTCTAGAAGATTTCAGGTTTTATCAGACTTTCTACTAAACTGCTGTTAATGGTGATGACCTAAAAATTATCATACAATGACTAAGATGCAAATATTCATTTGGTACTGATAGAAAGTGCTAGAATTTGATGTGCTTTACTGGACTAAAAGTAGCCTCTATTTTTAACTAAAGTGTGAGTATTTGAAAAATGAAGAAGTAAGACAGCAGACAAACAGAAATTGAAAGGTTCAGTATGGTAGGTACCTATTCCAATCATAGCTTTAAACAAATAGTTGACATTCATGTGACTGAGAAGAACAAAATCCACCTACTCCTTATGCCCTTGAATTTGCTACACTTGGAAAGGGTTGTTTTTTTAAAATTTAGTTTTCTGATGCCATATAAACAGCTGCTTATAAGTTCAAGGAGAAATTCCATTTTGCCTTCTCTTTCTTTTTTATTCTACTTCTTTTTTAAAAAGGAGGCTTTCTAGAAATTCCAGTATACAAGTACCATTGTAAAGTAGCAATAGAGGAAGTAGGATGGACATCCATTTCTGTTCGATACCCCAGTCTCTCATGGAGAATTTCCGCAGGGAATGTGCAAACAGACACTATAAAGCAACAACAACAACAATTTGTAAGGAAGGAATACAGCCTTCAGTGGTTTAACCAGAGCTAAGAGAGAGCACAGAACATTGCAAAGGCTACTTCATGAGGTCTTTGCCACTGAGAACACTGTAAAACAGGAGCCAAGTCTCCTTGCTTCTGCTTCAAGTTTGCTTGCTAACCCCAATGCAAATTACTTAATTCCTCAAGCAAACTGAAAAGTAAACCAGCCAGTACATGAAAATCAACATTATGGGGGAAAAAAAATGTTGCCTCGTTACTGGTCACACACTATCAACAACTTCCAGTTGAACTCACTTTTTTACAAAGCAGATTGCATTTTATATTCACAGTTACCTCCTGAGCAACATCATCAATGTGAGAAAAATGCTATGCAAGTGTGCAGGACTTTGGTGTCTCTACTCTGAAAATTCAGGATTTTAGATTTTATGTTGGTTTTTTTTCCAAACACTTATTCTGCAGGAGGCAAGGCAGGTTAGAAAGGATATATCATCTAAATCATAGCATAATTTAGGTTGTAAGGGACTTCTGGGGGTCATCTGGCCCATCTTCACAAGCAAGGCAGTGATTACTTTAATGTTAGATCAAGGTCACATTGAACTGAGTTTTGCTCATTTTCAGAGACAAACAGCCCACACTCTGGCCATCCTATTCCAAAGTCTGAGCCTACCTACACTGCAAAAAAATACTTTTCTTTAGCATCTCATCACAATTTCCTTTGTCTAAGCAAAATTTTTTTCTGTTTCATCCAAAACCAGAGTTTAGAAAAACAAGTTTTCCCATTTATCCTATTTTCTTAATGTCCCTTCAATATCACTTGTAAAAACATAAAAGCAGCAAGTACGTAAGTATTTCAGAAACGTTTTTACACCCATTCAGTGATATGTCAACTTTGCTGCCTGGGGTTAAATTACTAAACACAGCACTACAGAGCAGTGTTATCAGCTGCCTCCATAAAAACTCCAGAAAAGCTGAAGCAAAACCTTACCGTGACCATAAAAGTAAGAACTACAAAGACAAATCGGAACCATATTTCCACTTGTGAAAAAGCTGGATTATAGGTCTTCCACTACAAGAAAACAGAAGAGCCCAATGAATAGTATTTTGACAGACTACATGTGACATCAATAATTAGGACTTTATGCAGATACTGAAAAGTTCTGTGGCTTTTCAAAATTTAAAGATATAACCAAATTCCACTATGTCACCACGGAAAGATAAATTTGTACTCACAGGACTATCTGATAAGAAGATAAGCAAAGCAGCCTAACAGCCATGCTTCTCTTTTATCTTGCCACTTCATAACATACCTGGTGCTGTCATATGTTAAAGCACTCTCAAGACAAAAAGGTTAGTCTTCATTTATTTCAACTGCACTTTCAATCAAAGTTTGAATGCCAATAAATGAGTAAATCCAGTGTGTTCTTCTGTACTGCCAAGGTCAGATGCATAAATTGATTATGAAGAGGTCAAAAAGGTACAGTGGTACTTCCTGTAAGGGGTTCGTTTTCTTAAAGCTTCCTCACTTGTCTCAGAAGTTAAAGGAAGGATAAGTAACTTACTACAAACACAGAAATCTTTACATAGGTTAAGGGGGAAAGATTCCTTCTTCTACTCTAACTATTAGAAGGGCATAAATATTAATTATAACATGTCAGTTTGCATAAACTCTGCTCTGTTGACAATTTATCTCATACCTGGCATGCTTCTGAAGCCATTTTTGAAATGTAAACTCCCTGGCACAATGTATGTTCTGCTCATCTGAACAAGAAGCTTTACCTTTCAATGCATTAAATCTGTCAACATCTGTCTTGTCTTTTTAAACTGTAAATGTAGAATGAAAATGACATGTAAAGAAACCTATTATGCAAAAGACAATCCCTTGATTTCAACTGAGATCACCATAAACAACTGTAATAATGAAATAAACCTGACAATTTTAGTTGCTGCAAGAAAGTTTGGGTTGAGGTGTTTTTGGGGCTGCACACAGGGCTGCCTTAAAGGCAGCCTGCAAAGCAAGATCATAAACTGCACAACTATAAATGCCCCAACACTTTGTTCTGTTAGAAATCTGGAACTAAATAAAGAGTTTGTGAGCTTAGGTTTTTTTTCCTCTTAGAGCTTATTTTTAATTATGTGCTTTATGCGCCAGAATATTAAAAATATTAATATTTAGAAAGTTAATTTAGTATATTAAAAATATTTTCCTTTACAGTAAGATTTTTGATTGCTACCTGCTCTGACACACTGAATGCTATATACAGGTAAATATACCATAGTAACCTGTATTATAAACTTGGTTCAGTTCTCTTTTCTCCCAATGCAAATGTTTCTAAATTTCTTCCTGGAATCAATCAATACACATGATATAAGTGTTTTATGAGCAATCTTTAGCACTATGAACTGAGATAGTTATTCTACTGGAGATCATTTTAGTGAATTATTTTAGTAACCTGCTTGTGTTAGCTGGAAAAATAAAATTCTCTTCCTCATAAGCACAGCACCCCCCAAAAAAATCTCTTCATTTTTCTTTGAGTTTGTTAAACCTTTCCAGCCCACACTTTTATGAAGTATGGAAAATTTTGCTAATTCTGATATACCTCCTGGAGAGGCTGAAAAAATTACCATCTTTCAGACAGGCAACATCTCTATAAGCAAATGCAGAAAACTGGATGTTCTAATCTAGCTTGCCTATTGTAAAAAATATCTCCCAGCATTCAGACTAAATTTATCTATTACAGAAAACAGCAGTAGTAGTTCTGAGAGAAGAATTTTTCCTTACAGAGCTTAAAAAATTGGTCTAGACCCTTATCAACAGTAAATGCTATAATAGCTCTGACATGAGTAGTGACAGAAAAAAATAATGATGATGCACTTTTTAATTTATCTTCAAAAATCTGATACTTTTTTGTTACAGTTAAAGCACAGTCCTACAGCATTTAAGAGACTTCTTTTACTAGTAAAAAGCTTTATACTTACTGTGAAAGTAATATTCTGGATGGTGTACGTTAACTTGTTCAGATCTTCAAAGCTAACAAATATGTTGTACTGGGTGTAGTTCAGGTAGCCCAGGTGAGCAACAATGATTTCACTGCATTTCTGTGAACACACACAGAGAATAGTACATAGAAGTCTTCAAATTATTCCAGAATATCCACTGTTAGTATAGGTTGGAGAATTTGTTCCTAAATGGTCCAATGATATTTATTATATATCTCACCAATCTCAATCAGCCTGATCAAAACTTTCTTGAAAGATACCAGAGAGAGCAGAAGAAACTGATAAATTCAATCAGGTGGATCAATGGCTGAACAATAAACAGGGCCAGCTTTTCACTTGAGCTGGCGAAAGCAACTGCATGCAGCACCAGGATGGACCTGAATAACTCTGTCAATATCTCAAGCTGGTGAGATGGGGCTATTTTGTACTAACTCGTTTTTAAAAGTTAACAGATGGAAAGAGAAAAGCCTAGTATATTGCTCTCTTGGCTGTGTAATGAAATCCAATGGAGAATTATTAATTACTTCCTGCAAATTTCATAGATATGTGCACATATCTATACAAAAAGAAAAGACTTGATTTACTATATATGCTTACAATAGAAAACTTCAGCTATGTCCTTCCTAAAGGATTTTCACCTGGAGAAGCTGTTTTGGATGTCTTTAAGCTTAAAAATTTCAGTGAAAATTACATTAGAATCTCCCAACATTTCTTCACAGTGGCAAAAAAATTTAGCTTTTCAGAACACAGTTGCCAGCTGATTTCAAGCAGACTCTGCAAAGTGTTGGAGAAGAAGTTTTCTGTCCTCTGGAACCCCACAGCCAATCTTCTGCTACAACATCCCTTTCTTCAGTACTGCTAAACCTGTTAGGTGACTGAACAGGACCCACTGCTTTATTGACAAAGAGCAACTCTAACAAGAAAAAGGGGTCTTGAATGGGCAATAGACACAAGTCACAGAAGTAAACAGAAAAGTGATGGACAGGTAGGTGTCTTGTCAGCATTACTACCTACACTGCCATTATAAATAAAACTGTCCTGTGGACGCTTTCCTGAGACACGTTTAACAGATATTCTTCTTAAGATTCTTCTTATTTGCAATGTAAATAGCATGCACACAGATTTAAAGGAAATGCAGTACACCAGAATTTTAAGCAAGTACATACTTGTGCACAACTGAGTAATCTCGTCCGATTATGAACTTGATTGTTAACATACGGTGTGCTTCCATCCTTCACCACTCCCAGTACTCTGACTGTCATAGTCACATTCTTCTTGAGGGATCCTGGAATTAAACAGAAAACATTATTCTATTGTAACATGCAGAAAGGAAATCCCAAATAGAGTTCAAAAATCGTTTAAAACATATATGCTACCCAAATGCTACTCAGACTGACTTAGTTATACATTACTGGAGTAGGGCTAGAGTATTTTTATACGTAGGCAGTAAGTCACAAGCCCTGTACTGAATCTTGACAGATTAACAATTACTAATACAGTATTTCTCACATATATACAGGGAAGCTTTATTGAAAAATCAGTATCATTACAATCTACACATTTAATTCCCCCTGAATTGAAGAAGGAAATACACAGATTATCTAGATACTACTGTTTTCACAGAAATAACAGACAACTTTTCCCTGACTCCTGTTGCTTACAATTCAATCAGTGCTGTCCATGTCTTTACTAAGGGAGGGGGGGTGAAGTGGAAGAAAAGCCTATCAGAGGAAAAACCCACCAACCACAGCCAGAAAGCAACAGGATCACATGTATGACAGATGAAATTAAAGATATAATAGACATATTATATCTTTAATTTCATTAAAGATATAATATCTATAAAGATATAATAGACTTGCTGTAGCAGTTTCCTGAGAATTAGGTAAGGTTCTCACCATCGTGCTGATCCAACTCAACTACGCAGGTCAGCCACAGCTGCTGGTTGTAAGTTGACAGTGGTGGCGAACTTAAATTAAATGGCTTCAGCTGTAAAAAACCCCCACAAGGTTAGCACAAGCCTTTAAACTGTTACAGGACATATCTGTAGTTACAAGGACGAAAGGTGTGTTAACTATGTTTATGACAATGTTTTTGAGAAGAGATTTATATGTGCTACTCCATGGACAGTGTGATAAGCAGCTCACATAGAAGTCTTACAGAGAAGTAGCTTAAACGGCACATTTATTTTACACAGTACTGAAGTAAGGAAAGGTATGACTACCTGAAACCCATAGAGGCAGCAGCAATAAACCAGAAAAGTTCCGATATGAAAAACAAAATCCTGAGGCCTAGCCTGAATATAAGAAATAATTTTTAGCACTTTACATCAAAAGTCAGATTTATGGGCCTTCATCTGCTACACAGTTTTAAACTTGTTCAACTATAATTACAAAAAAGCCCTATTTTCCACTAGGTTTTCTAAAAATCCCATATTTAGTTCAAAAGAATGAAAAATATCATTAAAGATAAAATCTACATGCAAGAAAGACTTCTCTAATTTGAAATCAAGATGTACTTTAAAAAAAATAAAATCCACCCACAGTACTGTATCAATACAAACATATAGAGGTGAGTAGTAGGTTAAAAAAAAGAAATGTCCCAGAGTATTTTTTAAAAATCCACAACAAAACCTTTTTAGTGCTTTCACAAAAAATACTTTAAATATGAGGTTGACAGTGAAGAGCTAGACAAAAAAAAAAATGCAAGAATCAAGAACCAAAATACGAAAGCATTTAAGAACATGTGAATCACAAGAAGGACATCATTAGTTGCCACTGAGTGTATTGTTTTTCAATGCATGTTCTCAATTTCTGTTTCTGAACTCCCTACAAGAATCTCCAACATTAATTCACCAGGGAAAAACTCATGTGTTTCTTTATTGGAAACTGCCTAGTGCAGAAACATCCTAGAATTCTCTACCTGACCTGCTTACAACAGTAAGAGACCAGAAATTGCTTCTGGGCTACTCATGAAGTAACCCGGTGGTAGTACTATATTGCATGTTCAGCTTTAAACTGGTGAGCACCACTAAGACGTTTAAAATAACTGGGGGGGAAGGAGAGAGATGTTTAACACTACTAACATCAAATAAAGCCAATCCAAAAATATTTATTAACTCTTACCTTTAGGCTGTTATTTAAGTCAGTTCTTGCTACAGAAGTTTCAATTACATTAGGACCTGCACAATATATGAGAAGGAAGAGAGAAAATAATATTCAAGTATACATATTACTGATAAAAAATGATGTAAATATAGGTTTTCAAAAGACTGTACAAAATACCTCCCTGCAAAGCAGGTAAATAGTATTCCACTTTTCAGATGTTTCAGATAATGGGTAAAGCACTTGGATATTTCAATACAATTTATAAATTTGACCTGCATTTTCTTTTAAGCATCTCTGCCATAGTATCTCTAGGCATGATTAAATTGGAAATAAATTATAAATCAAGAACTCCATGTTGGAAGCCCTGAATGTGTACTCTAAACTACTACAACAAACCACACAATACTTATATATATGCCAAGCTTTTTGTGGGAGTGCAGTCATGAAAGCACTCAGCTACAGAAAAAGCCAGCTAAGCATCAGTGGTTCTGTTGTTACAGCGACTCAAAGCTCAACAAGGGCTGCAGAAACCACCTGAAAAAACAGCATGTTAAATAGCACTACAAATTTTCCGTGGCCAAACTGTTACCACTACCTGGCTTACATGGAGCACAGTGTCCTTAATGCACTGCACTCAAGGCTCAGGCACCAGGGCAAACACACCCCATTGTATTTGGTGCATGACGCTAAAGCCTTTTTAAATAAGTATAGTACTTGCCTATACAATCACAGTAACAGTACTTTCTGACTAATGATGGATTTTCATTGCATTGGTCTGTTTAAGCCAAGGTATCACATGTTTGTTTAGCAACAGTTCTCAATCAGATTGGCCCCCTCCTTTTCTACAGAAAGCTGGGGCTATCACATATTATGTGTATCATCACATAAATAAAGATAACTGCATGGAAGCTGTATAAGCAATTTCTCCTACAGCAGACAATCTATTTAATAAATAATTTCATGTCCAGTTGTAGTCAGAGATGTTCAGCTCAATATCAGACCTTTTCTGCAACCATTCCTCCAATCACTCTGGGTATGGACACACACACACTTGGCACGTACTGACCAACACAACCATCCACTCACACCCTACCTCTAGGTCTGTATGCAGTAAAGGGGAAGCAATAAAATGGCAATTTATGTCAGAAGAGACCTACAGAGGACATCTGGTCCACCCCCTTGTTTAATTTGATCAGGTTGCTGAGGGCCATGTCCAGTTAAGTCTTTAACATCTTTAAGGACAGAGTCCCACAACCTGTCTGGGAAACCTGTTCCAGTATTTAACCACTTCTATGGAAAGAAAAATTCCCTAATATCTAACTGGAATTTCTTGTGTTCCAGCTCGTGTTGCATCTCTGAGAAAAGCCCCATCTTCCCATCTTCTGTGTAGCCCCTGATAAGGTGGTTCCAGACAGCAGTACATTTCTCTTTAGGTATGCAGGAGCACGTGGTACTGAGAAGAAGAATGCACACGTTTTTATGTACACAAAACACAAAAGGACTAAACCAGGAAAGTGACAGTGATGAGTAGAAAAAGATCTGTGTCTATACAGCAGGGTGTGAACAAACACAGAGAAGATGTATACTAGGCAGGGACATGAGCAGGACATATACAGCTGTATTTGGGCTAGTAAGATCCCTCTGTCCACATGGTCTCTCCCTGTACATACTTTGTCTTGCAGTTTCATGGAATTTATTAATCCTCAATATGCTCTTTCAATCACAAACTCAGTATTATGAAAATTATGCAAGCAAAGCAGTTTCTCACAAAGACCAAACACTTCAAAGTTACTACAGAGAAACAATGGAAAAGAAGGAAGTTTATAAACGAGCAATATGGCATCACTCTGTGCAAGAAGTATTTTAGGTTAGCTGTCACAACAGCTCTAAACATGCAGCACTGCTTGGGCTCCTACAATCACTCGAATAACAACATTAACCATCTTACAGACTTAAAAGGATAAATTAAGAATTTCAGCCATCACAGCCAGAATTTCATATTAGAATTGCAGTGCAACATCACCAGCAGCCACCCCCTATAAAGTCAGTTCTGCATCACTGAACTTTTCAGTTCTCAAGTACATATAAACCAGATTTTTGAAAGGCATTTTTTGTTTTAAAAAGCATAATTGAGTTTCAGTAGATGTTCACAGTTGGTGAGTCATCACATGGCAGTAATTAAGTCTTCACAAAACAAATAGAATTAGCCTTTTTTAAGGATTCTTTTTTTTTAATCGGAAGATAGGAACCAATATTGGAACAGAGAAATCACAGCCAAAGTTTTTAGGAACAACAACCAAGCAAATAATGAAGTTCTAGTGCTATAACTGCTACTTTTCTAGCACGTGATATATAAAAGCTTTTTAAAGCAACTGACTAAAATGATGTTGTCGCTGTGTTACTAACAAATGGAGACTAATTTAAATAGTTATTGTTTTTCCTTTAGTCTTGCTCACTTAACAGAATCACAGATGAAAGCAAAGAACCACCCTGAGGGGATGAACTGCACAGGTATAGAAAATGAGTTCTGTGGCTTGGTTTTTCTTTGCACTTGTCTCATCCCAAAGATAATACAGACCCATTGGGAAAAGGGAAAGAAAGTGAGTGCAACTTGGAAAAAAGACCAAACAAGTCTGTGTCTGTCTTGGGTTACAAGACCTGTAAGAGCACCACCCATCTCAGATAAAATTGCCTCGATTTCTCAGATGAAAAGCAAAACTTCTGCCAGGCTTCCCAAACTGCAAGTAGAGATGTGAGTGTGGGCAAAGGCATATTCAGGTAGCACAGAAAATACGGATGTATCTCCCACACTTGCATTTACTTAGTGGGTTTGGTGAACTTTCCTCAGACTGTACCCTTTAATGAAGGAGCATTCTGTTGTTAGGGCCTCTCCTTCTATTATTCATAGGAAGCAAGCAGCTGTCAACAAAAGCCATGAGGAGTATCACAGTAATTGTTCCGCGAGTCTCCTCCCAAGGTAAACAGCATTCTTTTAAAAATATTTAAGTTATAATGAACGATGTCAGCCAAACTATCCAGCAGACCAGTCTTACAAGGACATGAATCCCATAGCCATGCCAGTTCCTGAAGGGGATCACAGGCAAGGCTGGGACCACAGCAGGGTACAGATGACCAAGTGTTGCCTACAGCAGCCAAGTCCCCAGGGCCAAAGGTAACCATATCACCAGATTATTCTGCTTGCAGACCCCATACACCAGCACAGCTCTCTCTCAGGTTCTGCTACTGATTAAGAACGAAACACTCAGTTTTCTCTTCCAGGAGCATTGCTTTTTGCCTAGTCTTACATAAAACAACTTTCTTTCATTTCTTGCAGCCTGGCAGTATAAGTACACAACTACAAATATGGTTCAACTTTAAATCCAAATAGCCAAATTACACTAAATTAAATAATTCCATTTTTTTCCTTTATCATTCATATAAAATGCATTGTTTACTGCATAAACACATAGGTTTTGCAAATGCGTTTATCCAGTATTTTAGTGGCCAAATAATGCCCTTCAGCATCCTTCAGCAAGTCACAGGAATATCAGCAATTGACCTTTATGAACTGAAAGCCTATTTAGACAGACCTTAGGCTGCTATGATAAATCAAAAAGCATGAAAGAAGGTTTTATTTCACAGACAAATTTTATTATTTAAAGATATTATGAAAAATGTACTGGCTACAAGGCACAGATGGGCATAAAGAGCCCAAATAGCTGCCTCCAGTTGACCTGCCCTTCTTTCCAAGGCAGGCGCGACTGGATGGTTCCCAGGCCTGGGTAGCCCTTCTCACTCTAAAGGAGGGGAAGGACAGGGCAGAGGTAGAGACAACCCAACAGAGAGGTCAAAAAGTGTCAGAGAGGGGCACAGGAAAACACACTGGACATGTTGGATGATGTGGAAGTCAGCAGTAAAGTAGGGGAAGATGATAACCTAAAGTAATTCTCATATAGGGGGTGGGTTGCTTAATGACTAGCAGTCCCTCCCTTCCCCTCTACCTGTCTGTCATTTCTGTATTGATAAAGCTCTCCTGACAGCACAGTATTAGTATATTTAACACTGCTATGACAGCACACTGACTTATTTTTCAAGTATGTTTTAGCTCTGGCATGACATAAAGAGGGCTCACTTGCTTTTCAACTCCCTAGTGACACTCCATCTTTGTTGACCAGACTACCACAAATCTCTCTGATCTCCAGGATAAGCACCCAGGCACTAACTGCTTAGCCTCCCAGGTCACATCAGGACTCTCCCAAAGATCTTCGAAGCCAGAGACTTAAGCTCATATATATGTTTGACAAGTGAAGTTCATATTTTTACACTAAAATACTTTGTATTTCTGTGGCATTTATCGCCCAAACATTTAGAAGGCTTTACGAACAGTTGCCAGTTTCCTCACAGGAAATCAAGTACTAGCACTACTATTTTACAGATAGAAATTTAAAAGAATTAATGTAGCAGTCTGATGAAAAATTGTGTTACAGTGAAGCTGGTTTTGTTTCATTTTACTGACTCTCCACTGCAAAGCAGTTGCAAGTGCGAAGTCTTTGTAGGTAGTACTCCTATGAAACAGTGAAATGGAAGAAACACTTCCCTCTCCCTGTCATATGTAATGCTTCCTCAGACATCTCAGGAGCAATAAGCTCATTAACATTTAAATATATCTGTAAATACCAACAGGTTTAGACAAAGTGTACAAGAGCTATAATCTTTTAAAAAGAGAACATCCTTACCTGCTATTCCTATGAAGACTGTCAGACCAAAACAAATAAAGAATACTACAAAGACCAGAACAAAATGCCTTTTGGACAGTGTATACAATCGCATCGGGGCCAGCCTACAGGAAGCAAAAGAAACCACAGAATTAGTGTTGGTCATGTTTCTAAAGGGGCAGAAAATAGACCCCATTCATTCTTCAACAAAGAAAACTAAACAAAACTCTGAGGTAACATATAACACTAAGAAAAAGAATATTAATGCTGCTTCATAGAGCAAGGATAACAACAGGAATTATTAAACATATGTATGTGCACACATATTCATGCTCCAAAATGTATGAATTTTGCCCATTCTTTTTATGCTAGGGTTTTCTATTGTCCCAAAACATGAGCAGTAGAAAATATTTTTTAGAGGCAGAAAAGGTGATTTTGTTATTTCATACATTAATAATTTATACAGCCAAGACACCATGTCCTGCAATGACAACTTAATCTAAAAGGACAGACATCACTAAGAACCCAATCACCTGCACAGAATCTTGATGAGCTGTCTATACCCTATAAATACTCTTCATCCCTGCAGAATTGTCCCTAACAAGGAGTAGGGCAGAACTCCAGATATGCTAGATGTGCATGCTCAGGCTTTGAATTCCTGTCTGAGTTCCACCAAAACTTGGGAAATAAAAAGCTGAACTTAAGTTTACTATTGGGCACCTAAATACAAATACCTGTACAAGCAATGTCATCTCTTGCACTACACTTTGGTGGTTATCATCAGGTTAAAGACAAAATGGGGGGGGCAGGGTGTGGGTGCGTATTCAAAATATCAATTGCATTCCCTGGAAAACAGGTAACATCCAGTTCTGTTAGCCTAAGGGAAATATGATCAAATAATTAATCCTATATAAGGTATCCTGACTGTATCTTCCTTTTTGTTAAACACATAATTCACAAAAAGGACAAATCCAAGATGTTTCAAAATATGGCCAACATTTCCTCTTGAGTTACGCCAGAACTGAGCCACCATATACCTGACTTCCTGCTGCTGTTCCAGTAGGTATGATCATAGGAATCTGTACAGTTTATATGGGAAAGCTGTAGGACTGGGGGGCTGATGGGGTATATGAGCATCATCATGGCAAGAAATGAAACTCTAAGACTTTAATGACAGTGCTCCCTTTTAGCTTGGAATAAAACTTCTTTTCACCAGCTGAATGGTGCTCTTACTGGTTCACCACATTAATGAAGAATTTCAGAAAAGGTGGTGAAATCCTTCCCATAAGCCCAGCCTGAGCCCTGGGACCAGGTACCACATGCTGCATGCATGGCAGCCCTTAAAAGCAAGGCAAACAATTCACTTTAAACTCGTAAAAGGATTTAAGATTAACAACCTCTGTTTTCCTTGAGAATCACTACATTCTCTCCAAATGAAGTGCTAGCAAAAAAAAAAAAAAGAAACTATATTATTCCTTTACTGTAAAGTTTGAGAGATCCCAATCTTAATTTATTAACACACAAAGGAGGTGGGGAAGGGAGGAAAACCCCACAGAAGTAATGAGTACTGCAAGCAAGTAACTGCAAATGTTATGAGCCTGCACAAACTGGCTGCGGAGAACTCCAGGCAGAGCACCTACTTGCCACATACACACAGGAGAAACTCTGCATCAGTCTAGAGGTCAGAAGAGCTGATTGTACAGCCAAAAAAGCCAAATCATACATTAAATTACCAAGTAATTATCATATAAGCAGTATCAGATCTCTGTCAGAGAAGCCTCACAGACAAATAGGATTTTAAGTTGACTTTTAAAACCGCCAATTAATAGAGGCATTTCAAACCAGAACTTATCTTCACAACTTTTGCAGGGATGTAACTGCAGTATTTTTCGTATATCAATGTCTTAAAACCTCAGCCTTCATGCACTTAAAAAATGTTAAAGCTATTAAATCCGTACTAGTACTAAAATAACTAACTGAGGTGTATTTTTTTATCAGCTCCAGGGGCTTCTTCAGTTCCACAAAACACCTGGTATTCCCTGTCTACCTATGTACATCAAGTATGGGATATTATCTTGAGATACCAAAGTACTAATCTGAACAAGAAAATCCTTGATATATAAAAACAGTACATAATATGTTGACATTCCTAAATTAACTCTAAGAGTTCAAGTGGATACCAAATGCTTCATGACAGAGCAAATACTGAGGATCTCTCAACACAATAAAGTCCATGGGTTGAGTATAGCTGACAACTGGAAGAGTATCATGTTTGCAGTAAAGCAAAACATACACTTGTGCTGTTCTGAACAGCTTCTATCTGGGCATCCACTTAACAGCTACAGGCTGATGCAGGATACTTCTGACTTGCTGTGCATGTTCTTGGTTCTTTTGTAAGTTTCCTAATTTCAAAGTTTTTGCAGACACTTCAAAATGCATGGTGTGAACATGAAAAGCAGCTCCCTCTCCACACTACTTACAGGAAAGTCACCAGTTCCCCACCCAGCCAACAGAGTATTACAACCACTGGCAATTAGCACCTTGGTTCACTCATAAGCCAAAGTAGATGTGCTTGCGAGCTTTTGAAGAAACATGTTCCAGATGTTGGCTCATTCTTTATTCCAACTGCTCTCCAGATGGTGCAACATCTGGTAGTCAGAATGGGTAGGTGAACACCTACCTACCAACAGCGATGCTGGTACCTAACACAGAGCGGAGATACAGAGAGGAGGGACATAGCCCGTGTTTTCCTTTCATTCATACCTGTACTCCTCAAGTCTCACTTAAGCCACTGACTGAATGTGCTGCTTTAGAGGTCAGTAAGGCAACATGGACACTTTTATTAACAGCAAATATAAGAACTCAGCCAAATCTTAACTACATTTCTCGTGAGGGCAAACAACAATTTACAGCATTTCTATCATGCTTCATTGCCCCTTGCCGCAGCACTTCCTTGTGCAGATTTAAGTGTCTCGTTGCACCTATCACCAGCTGACATAGAGAGCAGGTAAAATCACCTTCCCATAAGTTCATTGGTTAACACATGCCTTTTGGAAAGAGATTATATAAAGTTCATGAATACACATAAGTGCAAGTTGGTGATCCCCCACTGACAGTTTTTTTCTGACTTTTAAAAGGCCCAATAAAGAATGAAATGTTGGAAACACATTTACGGGAAAATTAAAATTAAAAAGGGTTCCTCACTCTGGAAGCACCTGTTCAAACAAGTAAAGAATTGTGCCTTGCTTTACCAGTGGAAGATGCTTTAATCAGCCCAACCACAGCAGTCAAAAGCTCAGGACTAGCCATCCAAGTGTCTGCAGGTCTTTCAGGCAGCTTTTACCACCTGTACTCAACTTTATCCTAATTCAGAGTGGTTTATAATTAACTTATGTCTGAAACTGACTGAGAAAGCACTAAGATACAAACAAAGAAATGTTATACTTAGACATCTCAAATAGCAGTCAGTAAAAACTAAACTGCACCACCACAACCTGTGACAGGAAACTTTGGAAATGCACACTCGTAATAACTGAACTCTTTCAGTAGCCATTCATACATGAGATGTAAAGGTGGGTTACATCTTGCTCTTAGAGTAAAGTCTTGTCTCAAAAGGTTCAGCAAAATGTTTCTCAGGATATTCCTCATCTTCACTTCTCATGACTGCACAACCAAGTCTTTAATGAAGACCATCACGAAAAACAGAGCCTGTTATACAACAGTTTTCACTTAAGACTGACTTGAAAGAAGGGAAAGCTGTGGCAAAACTGAGATTAAGCAGTAGGTAGGCACAGAGTTGATATTAAAAACAGAAATAACTTGCTTTTATGCACAGCAGTTTTTCTGAAATCCTAGCCTCAACATCTCTGCCTCCAACTGCTCTTCTCTATTTTAGGCTCACTCCCAAATAGAACCATCAAACCCACTTTGATTTGAATGATTATATATGCTACCTACATTCACAGTACTGGGTCTATCCATACACCCTGCACTTGCTCATGGTTTAAAGACATTGCTTGCTTCGGTGTCCCTCAGAAGACCTTGAATTTCTTCTTGCAGATGTATTCCACAACGGTTAATAGCTAATGAGGCACCACATGACTACATAAAAAGAGGCATAAAATTAACATTGTCAGTACTATACAGAACTGCTACATGACAACTGACAGATAACCATGGCTATGCTTTACCTTTATATGTGTGCACGGGGTGGGTTTGCCTGGTTTTTTTAGTTCTTTTTTGTTGTATTCATTCAAGTCTGAATAATTAGTCACGGCTATGGCTCTATCCATGCAAACAGATATCCGGGAAAACAAGTTTTTCTTTTTCCTTTAACAAACAATCTGAGAGTGGAGATACCGGGGGTGGGGGGAGGTTTTATTCATCATATAAAAGGAAAACTCACAGAGTTCCTCTAAAGAATAAAGGGCAGTCACCCTCGGGCTTCTGAGTGGTGAACCACAGCCCCAGAAATATTTATTTGACCCTCAGCGGGCTGATTCCCTTAACGAGGATAACGTGTATAAACTGAATTAGATTCAGATTGCCCAAAGAGACTGGGGAGTANGGCCCCGCCGCGCCCCGGCCGCGGGGGAGCTGGAGGGGGAGGGGGCGGGGGAGCTACGGCGCGCCCGAGGGGACACGCGACCGCGCTCCGCCGGGGCGGCGGCAGGGAGAGCAGGGGTGAGTGCGGTACGGCGCCGCCTTATCTTTGGTGAGCCAGCTTGCAGCTGGTCCTGCCCTGCCGAGCGGTGCGCGTTCAAAATCACAGTTACACAGACTCACGGAACNAGCAGGGGTGAGTGCGGTACGGCGCCGCCTTATCTTTGGTGAGCTAGCGTGCAGCTGGTCCTGCCCTGCCGAGCGCTGCGCGTCCAAAATCACAGTTACACAGACTCACGGAACCAGTTAGGTTGGAAAAGACCTCCAAGAGCATCGAGTCCAACCTATGACCTCACACCACCTTGTCAGCTACACCATGGGACTGGGTGCCACGTCAGCCTTTCCTTAAACACCCTCAGAGATGGTGACTCCACCGCGTCCCTGGACGGCCCGTTCCAATGTCTAATCACCCTTTCTGTGAAAAAATTCCTCCTAATGTCCAACCTGAACCTTCTCTGGCTCAGCTTGAAGCCATTTCCTCTTGTCCTGTCCCTGGTTCCCTGGGAGAAGAGACCAACCCCACCTGGCTACACCCTTCTTCCCGTTGGTTGTAGAGAGCAATAAGGTCTCCCCTGAGCCTCCTTTTGTTCAGATGAAACATCCCCAGCTCTTGCAGCTGCTCCTTATCAGACTTCTGCTCCAGACCCTTCCCCAGCTCTGCTGCCCTTCTCTGGACTCGCTCCAGCCCCTCAATGTCTCTCTTGTAGTGAGGGGCCCAGAACTGGACACAGCACTCGAGGTGCAGCCTCACCAGTGCCGAGTACAGACAGGACAATCACTGCCCTGGTCCTGCTGGCCACACTGTTTCTGACACAGGCCAGGATGCCATCGGCTTTCTCGGCCACTTGAGCACACACTCGCTCATGTTCAGCTGCCGACCAGCACCCACAGGTCCTTTCCCACTGGGCCACTTTCCAACTATTCTCTCAGCCTGTAGCACTGCATGGAGTTGTGGCCAAAGGGTAGGACCCAGCACTTGGTCTTGTTGAACCTCACACTGTTGGTTATGAAGTCAAATGTGTCGTTGTGTCGGGATAACAGCAGCATTTTCCACACTGGCAGTGCCCTTTTCCAGCTTGTGCTGTAGTAGTAGCAACCACACGTAGCAGAGGGAAGTTTAACCATATAAACAGAAAATACTTAGGACAGAAAAGTGGTTCTGAATCCAATCTACACCCATCCATTTTAGGCAAAAGGCCCTATGTGCCTCATCCATGCTGAACATGCCCATGTTTAGTTCTGCCTGGGTTGTAAATGATTTTGTTTACCAGCTCTTTCAGTGGAATAAAAATACTGTCACTGCAGTCACGTGCATGCAGGTTTGTGGTATTCAAGGATGTGATTGATGTATCATGTTTGCAGAGAATTCAGTCAGCTCACAAGCAAGAGAAATTAAATCCCAGAAGTAAGTGACTACTTTAAACACACTACTTAATACCAATCTCTAGTTCATACTTAACAGTGTTTTGTTCTTGCATAATGTTAGGGTAAAGTTGGATTTCTGTTCTGATTTTCTGTTAAATGTCCAAAGACTGGGCAACGAAGATTGTCAACTGATCCACTCGATACTGATGATAAAGAGTAGGCAAGTGTAGGGGTTAGCCAAAATATATTTTGTACTCATTTTTGATAGCTCTAACATTTGCTCATAGAAAGTCAGCACTGCAGTAACTAAAACATGTGGGAATACCTGATGTGTAGTCTTGAATGAAATTCAGAGTAACTGCCTGGATTTGGGGTTTGTCATATACATAAGGCAGAGCCACTTCGGGATGACCCCAGAAATGTTTAGATAGCTCACTCAACATATAATTTCAAAATGATCTCTTCAACACTTAAATACTTTCATTAAAAGCTTGCTTAGATGATATGATGGTCTTATTGCATTTCCTTTGAAAAAGTACTTAGGATTAATAATATTATTCATTTTATTCCATTACTGTGTGGGCAGTCATGTCATTACTTGTGATCTGTGGGACCCAGTATGATTCTTGTGTAACACCACTGAACCTAAAAACATGCTGGGAATTAATTTAGTCATTGATACCGGTATTTATCTCATCTGTGATTTACAGCACTGATGATCACTTAGAAATCTCATAAAAATAGCTGTCTTGAGAAATACATAGTACCAATTGATGAAAAAAAGGTGTCCACACATTTTAAACCAACAAGAATTTAAACCGTAGACAAGAATCACCTGGGGGGAAGAAAATAAAGCTTTGAGTAATCAGGACAACTTAAACTCTATCTGCTTAGAACAAGTTATCACTGCCAAGCCACAATTTGGTCATTAGGTCATGGATGACTATGGCATGCATTGTGTGGCTTTCAGCACACTTCAGGCTTCTCCAACAAGTTCTCCCTGGCCAGAAAGCAATGGAATGCTTGCAGCATCTGTGACCATTCCCAGTGTTCTGGGAATGTGGTTGCAGAGTTACAACTTTCTGCGGTTACACTTCCATTTATGTGCACACAACTGAGATGTTCTGAGGATTGCTCCAATCCCTCTGGCACTCAGGTGTCTCACTAACGTGAATTTATTATCCACAAACCAAAAATATGTTCTTCTCATTGAGTAGGTAGGAAACTTGAAGTACTGAGAGACTGAGCCTTGCCAAAAGTCACTTGAAGTACAGAGAGACTGAGCCTTGTCAAAAGTCACTTGGAGAACAGTGTGGGTGGCAGAGCTCAAAATCCAGCTCACTTCAATTAGCCATGGGAACACATTTCTCTCTGCCATCTACCAACTTTCAAAGGGTTGTGAGTACACTGTAAACATGTACATTGCATGCTATTTTTTGTGAAAAAAATTGGCATTGAGTTTACAAACTAAACACTTGGAGGGAAGGCACTGTGAAACTCCTCTCTCTCCACAGAGTTAGTCAGTCTCACTCTGCTTCTTCCAAGAAAGTACCACTCAGTGCCTTATCTGACCTGCTCTGGGATGAAATAGTGCCAGAAGCTGCTGTCTGCCTCATCTGTTGCAGGAGCTGGACAGTGTATGATGAATGAGGCTTGCAAGAGAAGGCAGACTGAGCTATGAATAAGCAGGCTGAGTGCTCGCTCAGCTGGGATTCTACTTACACTGGCCACCTTAGCACTAAAGCTCTACTTTCATGGCTCACACCTACAGCTTCAGTGACAACAGGTGAAATCCAGCCCCTCTCTAGCTGGAGCTCTTTGAATCTTGCCAGAACTAATGTTAGTGCTGTAGACTGGTGAATCAAATAATGGAAATCATCTGAGTTGAAAGTCACTCAAGAATCAGTTGCTCAGTCACTATGCAGATAAAAGATTAATTGTGGGCAGATGAGGAACAGAGCAGAAATGTATGACCAGAGAAATCAGAGCTAGGATGGCTTCTCCCAGCCACAGAGCCAGCTTATGGCAGCTTAAAGCAATCATGAAGCTACAGTGTTAGTCTCATCCTCCTTCCTCTGTTTCAAGCCTTCTGGCCCTAGCTATATATTTCACCTTGGGGTCATTCAGGTTCTGCCCCCAGTTGCCAGGACCCTGGAAGAACAAAAGAAGTGTACCAGCTGTGGCTCAAAGCAGCCACTGAAGATCCTGCCTTGGCTCAAGGCTGAAAGAAACATGAACCTTCCAGGAATTTGACTGCAGATGTCCAGCAAGGTCTTGTTGACCGCACAGCTTCTCACGGACTTGCACTTTGAGCACTGGTGAAAGATTTTCAGGTGGGAAGAAATGTATACTTATCACAATAGCCTTCTCTGGCAGCCTCAAGTTTCTTCTCTGTAGCACACAGGTACTAGCTCTCTAAGGAAAAATTAATAGCTTCTATTAGCTGCTGAGTCAAGTGATGTGGTATTCTCTGGTCTTTTTGCCAAAGGAGCAGAAGCACACTCAATTAAATTTTCCCACATGGTTTGAAGATTGTCTATGTAACATCAAGCATTAATTAAAGGTGCAAGATAAAAAATACTTTTTGTGATGTCCTATATATAGTCTTTTCTTTTTGATGCACAAAATGTCAAATTATTGCATGACAGGAATTTAAAATTTATCCCTTGTTTAAAGCAGGGCAGATTGTAGGTCATTCATCTCAGTCACACTGTGCTTCTCTGTATAAGCTGATTGGCCAGTGGGAAGTGTTCATTAACCTAGAAATTGATTTGTCAAGAATGCTGTGTTGCTACTTGCAGTTATGCAACTCTGATGTCAGACCACAATTTGGCCACCCTCCTGATCTCTCTTCTCTACCAAGTAGGCACCTCTGTTCCTATCAAAATGTTTCCAGCAAGCTGAACTCTTCAATGTCAGCCAGGTGATAGAGTTACGAAATTCCTACTGAAAAATATCTGTCAGTTGATTGGGAAGCCTGGTGTCTTCTGGTAATCTTTGCTATCTCACTGCTAACGTGTCAAAAAGATAAAAATGTGTTTTAGTAGCATTGGTACGAAGCTCTTTTCATACCAATAATCTACTCAAAATGGCCTAGAGAAGCAGGGGAGTCATCATCTGCCAGCCCTCCACCAGCTCTCCCTGCCCTGCCATCCTGGCCAGGAGGCGTGCTAAAGGAGGAAGGAACATATTGGAGTGGGAGAGGGAGACACCAGGCAAATGAACAAACTGTTCATTCAAGGGGCTTGTTTGGAGCAATTTTTCAGAGATACAAATTAGAGCAGTCCTGAAGTTGCTGCAGTAAATCTGATGTGCTTTATGGCAGTCCACACGACCCATGGGAGAGTGTAATACTTTTTCTTCCTCTGCCTTCTCTGAGCTTATCTACTGCACCAAGCACCACATGGTGTACCACAGACTAATCTTCAGCGCAGAGTCCAGCCCAACCTTGTGTTTGGGTTACCAATGAGGTCGTTTAATACCACACCCACTAGTCTGTAAATACAGTGTCTCTTTGACAAGCCCACCATGCAGTGCCACGTCTGCCTAAGGGAACCCCTAACCTAGACAGATGGGGTTCATCAGTGTGCTGAGCCACGGCTAGCCCTGATCTCTCAGCCTCTCCCAGATGAGTGAGTGAAGTAGCTCTTGCTCATGGGGAAATACACCAGGAGGCACAAGGTACAGACTGTTCTGGGCTATTGGGAAGAACAAACTCACTAATGTGGACACCGATTCATCTCTGTAGTGTGAATGAGTGCCCTGGGGCTCTGCAGAGTGAGAATGACATAATTTGGGATGGCCAAGGAGTCTGCCAACCTTAGCTGTGCCCCTGCCCAAGGAACAGGCTGCTCACAGAAAGCTGCCAGACCACATGTTCAAGAGCACTGTGCATTGAAGGAAAACATCACCAAAAAACGTCACTAAACTGGGACGGCCTCAGTGCTGAATCAGAAATTAGTCAGCCATCCCTGCCACAAGAGGACAGTTACTTGAGATAACATCTCCATCAGCCATCTCTGAGCTAGGTCATCCCCTCGTACTGAGCCCCCTGTCACAGAGAATAAGCACGTACAACACAGCTTACAGTAAGCACTCCTGAGTCAAGGGTCACAAAGGGGACTGACTGCTTGGTGTTTTTCCATTTCTGTGTCAGCTCTGCTCCAAAGACTTCCAGTTTTGTGTCTTCTGGTTGGCATTCAGAGAAGGATGTCCTTACAGAAATCAGAAAGTCGATTGCAGCAGCCATTTTATTTTTTTTTTTTTTAATACTGATTACTAGTAAACTCATGGCCCCCCATCCCCTTCTCCCTACTGCCTAACAGACTAGACTGAGGCAATGGAAACCACCAGCTGATAGCTCAATGGCTTTGTTCCACCAGCAGGAGGGGAGAGTTAAGGCTGGCAGTGGTTGATAGCCTCACATCTGTGAATACAGTGTGTGAAAGGGAACACATGCTTTTATACAGTTTTACCATCTCCTTTTCTTTGGTCTAGTATAAGGCATTGTTTGCTTTTAGTAGCCTGATTATTTTAGAGAACCTCTTTGGTTTGAAGTAAAGACTTGCCACATGGCATTTCCTTGGTCAAATTTCCAGTAAGTCTCTACATTACGTCCCTGAGTGTGCTTATTTATAACCTGACCAAATGTCCTGAGTAAAATAAAGAAGGACAAGAGGATCAAGCATCTAATTCTCCTTCCCAGAAGTGAGAATTGGCTGTAAGAAGAATGCGTGGTAGCCTCAAGAAACCCTCCTCCACACCAGGAATCTAAAAAGCAAGGTTCCATCGCTACATCCATCCATAGTGCTGAAGGGAAACACTCGCCAGAACAGCGAGTATGCAGTGGCAGTAACAGAAACTCACTTTACACCAGGTCATTTAGGTTAAGATCTTGGGAATGGAGAGAAGTACTAGCATGACTTTTAAGTCAGGAAATACTATTTCCATGCTAAGAGTTCAGTATTATCCCATTGCATTCTAGATGACCTGCAACTGATACCTCTTGGGGGTATTGTCACTGAAGAAAGGGCAATTGAGCAATAACTCTACGAGCTCATTTGATTCACTGAGGTAGCATCTTTTCAATGCAAAAAGTCCCTTCATACACTCTTAAGGTCATGAAAATGAATTAATAACATTTTACCTTGGAGAGATCAAGTTTCTTCTGGAAGTAAAGCTGAACAAATAGCTCTCCTGGGACCTCTTATTTGTTAATTCAACAAGTTAATGTCTCCCTTCTTTCTCTGCTCTAGTGCCAGTATTCCTTATCGTGCTGCCAGATGCACACAGGTACATTTCCATCACTCCTTATCACCTCCCATAGATTCTTACACCATGCTCGGGTGCAAGGAGCCACTGTTTTTCCAGGAAAGACTGTGGTTGTGTTAGGCTCTGCCAAGCTTTCAGGCAGTGTTTCCAAGCTCTGTGACTGTAGTCTTTGCTATTGTGAACAATGAGACAAATTCAATCTAATGGACCACCTTCCCCTTCACTGGGAAAAGCAGAGACCACATACTGAAGTCAAAAGACTTAAGAGGAACAGCTAGGGTACTGTGCAGAAGCAGACTGCCCAGAGGCACGGTAAAATAGAGCTGGAAGAGACCACAAGGTACCTCATCTTTCCTTCTGTCTTGGGAGAACATCTGCCAGATTTAAGATTTCCTTGGCAAAGGAAAAGTTTTTAAAAACCTCCAATGATGGAAATGCTAGAGTCTCTCTGGATAATCCTTTCTTGTAGTGTTTTGCCATCCTTCCCATACAGATTTTTTTTTTCTTGATGTCTAAGAAGAACTTTCATTGCTCCAGTTAATATTACTCTGTAATGTTTTGTCCAATATGAACATCAAGTTTCTCTTTTCAGAATTTCCTATTCCTTCAACTTCAGTGTTTGTTCTTTTGGGGGAGTAATCCCAAATTTTCCTCAAAGCTATGTTTTCTAGACTTTTGATAATCCATATCCCTGTCCTTATCCTCTATTCCACTGGTAGGCCCTTGAAGTGTGGTGTCCAGAACTGGACATAGCTCACACTAAGATCTGAAGTGTTGACTAAAGTAGGTGGTGTAATTCTCACATCTTAGGAACTGTGCTTCTGCTGTACAACCAAAATTATTTACCTTCTTCACATGTATAAGACAATGTCATTGTTGAAAGAGGTTATTTTATAAAATATTATAATTTTCATACCCTTTTTTTACAAAAATGTCATGTAACTGTTCCCCAACTTGTATTTGTGTGGCTGAACAGCATCCATTCTCTGCATAGTTCCTGGCACCTGTTTCTCCTGATGTTCATTCTACTTCTTTGGAACCTTCCTCCAATACAAAAATTCCTTTCATTTATAACTCAGGCCTCCAATATCTTTGGAGCCCTTCCTAGCCTTGTGTAATCTCAAACCATCTTGTACAATCTCAAACTGACCAGCCATCACTGGTCAGTCATGGAAAGAGCAGACAGGGCAAGGCTCACAAGAAATGTGGGTGTAGCCCACGCAGTGTATCTGTCCCTTCCGACCTCACCCTTTGCCAGCCACTCTCATTTTCCTAATCTATTCCTATCCTATTCAGGACGGTTTCACGGCTGCCTCTAGAACACATCCCCCTTGCTTGCTACGACAGTGGAAAAGGCGTAGCACAGAGGGACGCAGATGGCAATTGCCTGTGTGAAGATGTTAACAGGTGAGGGCAGGAAGAGAGGCGAGGGGCTGTCTGCCCGGGCGGCGCTGCCAGAGCACATCCCCAGGGCGGAGCAGGCGGTCCCGCCGGGGTGCGGGACCCGGGGCTCGCCTGGANAGGGAAGCGGGATGCAGGGAAGGGGGATGAAAAGGGAGTGAATGCAGGGGCCACGGATGCAGGGGCGGGAGGTGCAGGGACGAAGGATGCAAGAATGGGGCATGCAGCAGCGGGGGATGCAGGGGCGGTGGATGCAGGGCGGGCCTTCCGCGCACGGCCCGCGCCCTCGGGGGAGGCGGGAGCCGCTTCAGCACCACGGAGAGGGGCGGCCGATGACGGGAAGTAAGCAAAGAGGACTCTGCTGAAAACATTTTTTCTTTAAATAAAACTGTTTTGTTCTCAAAAGCATACCAGCTCTATGTAAAACAAATGCCCTGGTTTTAATTGTCTCTTTTTCCCAACGTAGCACATATGTAAAACAAATCCTCTGCTAAATCCACTTTTCAGGGTCATGACACTGTAAATGGTTCAAAACTANGACCCGGGGCTCGCCTGGAGCAGCCCCGGGGCCGGGCGGCCGCTCCTCGTGTGATGCCCGGCACCCAACCCCCCGCTCGCCCCCGAGCCGGCCCCTGATCCCGGCCGGAGCCGCGCCCGGCAGTACCGGTAGTATCGGTCATCCTTGTAGGGCGTGAGGTCCTCCTGGATCTCCCGGTAGGTCTCCCGCACCCGCCTGCAGAAGCGCTTGACCTCGCCGCACAGCGGGCTCCCGAAGGCGGCGAAATCCGCCTCCATGCCGCCCACGCCGCCGCCTCAGGCCCCGCGCTCCGCCATGGAGCCCCGCCGGAGCCCGCCCGGCGCTG
>VYXC01009417.1:450967-478438 GCA_013397175.1 Platysteira castanea | reverse complement strand
GCAGCAGCGGGGGATGCAGGGGCGGTGGATGCAGGGCGGGCCTTCCGCGCACGGCCCGCGCCCTCGGGGGAGGCGGGAGCCGCTTCAGCACCACGGAGAGGGGCGGCCGATGACGGGAAGTAAGCAAAGAGTGCTCTGCTGAAAACATTTTTTCTTTAAATAAAACTGTTTTGTTCTCAAAAGCATACCAGCTCTATGTAAAACAAATGCCCTGGTTTTAATTGTCTCTTTTTCCCAACGTAGCACATATGTAAAACAAATCCTCTGCTAAATCCACTTTTCAGGGTCATGACACTGTAAATGGTTCAAAACTAAGACTGACTCTGTTTACGTTGTCTAAATCTAGAAAATCTGAGCTGAGCTCTAGTCAGTTTGCCGAGCACCATGTCAGTTTCATTCACATTAAACTTTTCTTCATGAACAAATTCACATTTAAACTCGTTCAAATTATTCTATCAATTGAAGCCTTAATTTCCACTAATTAAAAGCAGTGATGATATCCATATTAAAAGCAAAAACCCCGCTACTATTGATATGTAATAATTGTGTCTAGGAGGTATAAATATAGAAGTCTGCTGTACCGCTCCTCCCATGTAAATATCTTCCCTATTGGTGTTCAGGAAGCTGGGCTGAGTTATTTCCCAGCCTTGCCCTTAGTATATATTTTATCACATACTAAGACTGGAACATGAATTTTTACTTAGAGCTCTCACAAATATGTTCTGACAAGAGGTTACTCCTGGTGGTGCAGTGGGAGAGGGACAGACAATTCGTCTTCCCCAGCAGGTGGGGGAGAAAGGGAGAGGAAGATTCATCTTTGACTGAGAATTTCTATTTCCTGTGTATATTCCTAAGCTTGAGAAGCCATAGCAGCAGGATAAAGCCCACACACACATTTAAGCTGGAGACAAAGGTTCCTAACAACCTCAGGACTATTGCTGAGGAGAAAAGAGCTCACGGGTAGAGCCTGACCAGCTCCTGAATGGCTGCTTTGAAGCCCTGGGACAGGCTCAGCAGGTGCCCTGTGCTTCTGTTACTGTTATAACATACCAGCACCCTGCTTGCTCCCACACATGTGGCTGACATAGCCATAAGTAGAATTTTCCTGGAACAGTTAATTTCAGGGGACACATTTCATTAGGGATCAAGATTTAGCCAGGTTTTCCCTCAAAGCAAGAATTAAACTTCTTTGTTATGTGTGATTAGTGTGCTGCTTCCAAGTGCTCAGGCTAAGAGGTGGGAATTATCAATGGGATCTTTAAATATTTTACCAAAAGGAAGAAATAAAACATTTAAGGCTTCAGCTGAGTAAAAATGTGTTCATTGCTGGGAATTATGCAGTCAGCATGGAAAAGTAATAAAAAATGGAAGATTAAAAGCTGATTACCACTT
Organism: Platysteira castanea; assembly: GCA_013397175.1. Lineage (NCBI taxonomy): Eukaryota > Metazoa > Chordata > Aves > Passeriformes > Platysteira > Platysteira castanea. Next base: position 477,046 of record VYXC01009417.1, on the reverse strand, counting down.
ACTTACTACTAAGTGACCTCTATTGCATTTATTTCTCAAAAAAACCCCAACCCAACCAACCAAACAAAAACACTCCCATTTTTTTTCCTTGGCTTGCTCGTTGGTTGGTTGGTTTTTTGAGGGCCCAGAGCAGCACCATTCCAGAGACGCAATGTAATTTCCTCTTTGTTGTGATGAACAGGCTGGCTTCCAATGAATGCCTACACCTCGAATGCCAGGAGAAGGTTCCACACCTTCTATGGAAGGCTGGCAGCTGGGCCTGCAGGTTACTCACAGAGAAGGTGTTAGCACTGACCACATATTAACCCACCAACTTCTGCTATCGAAAAAGCCAGAGAGTGTTTCAGCTAACAAATACCAGATATTACAGGATTAAATTTAGTCTTGTGAATAGCAAAGTTTGTAGGAAGAAATCTTCAGCAACTGTATATTCCCACTGTGGTCCATATTAAACACTCAAAAGATTCTAAGAAGGTCTAGAATGCCTTTTGAGTCTCCAAAACACTTCAGTACATTGACAAAACAAGCAATACTCAGGGTTGTATGCAATTCCTAGGTAACATTTCTAAGAGAAAAAAAACCTAGCTTGCATCCAAACTTTTTTGTCAAAGAAATGTCAGGTTTCCTTATTTTAGTAAATGAGAAAAGCATTAAAACATATTTTTAATATTGAACAGACTCTTCTATTAAAACTGCCGATCTATTTTCTTTTGTGAAAACCTGGTGAATGGAACATTTCATCTTGCTGCTCACTTGCCCCCAGCCCTGCAGACCTAACAAATCACGCTTCTCCCATTACCGGATGTCCATCTTTCCTGCCCAGTGCAGTCACAGCACAGGCTGGGCTGGCAGAGAAATGTGTTTGGTTCTGCAGGAAGAGCAACATAAGTAAAAGCAAAGGGAAGCCAAGGTTTCACAGACAGCTTTGCAAAAAAGGTGCAAGAATAACCAACAGGTTTACCTCGTTCATTTTAGGGTACTATAACTCATGATCCAAGCACAGCACCTTCTGTGTCAGCCTGATTTTGCTAATTTTCACAGCATATGATAAAAGAAAGGCAGCATCAAACAACATGCAAGAACAAACCAATCTAAAGTACTACTGAGAGTCTTACAAATCTCAGTTAGAATTTAAGCATCTAGAACTCAATTCATCCCCTGACTGCTTCTGGACTTGATGAGGGAGAGAAAAGCCCCAAGAGCCTAAGACTAAGATGTGATCAAACTCAACATCTGCATTGCATCATATAACGTAACCCTGGACGGAGTTTATTTTTGAGGCTGGAGCTTAATAGAAGTCCCCCTCAACATTTTTCTTCCTGGTTCTCCCACTGTGTATAGTGAGCCTTTTGCAGCATCAGCCACATGTATTATATTGTGATAGTGGTTAAACACAAAGCTAAGCAACCCACGTAAAAGCACCAAGATTATTACTCTGGAGTCTTTCAGACGAAATAGCAACTGGTGCTGAGAAGTTAAGGGAATAAATGCTGCCAACTCAAGTCCCCTTCCCCCTCGCCTGCCTTTTTTTTTTTTCCCAGCAAAGGAACAAACCCCTCAAACAAAAAGAGGTCAAGCTGCTTAACAAACACTTTCTACCTCAAAATTGTTTTGAGACAGAGAAAGGCAGTAGTGGCAGCTGCTGGCTGAAAGGAGCAACTGCGTTTTTCCTTCCAAGTGTAATTGAGGATGGGTACATCAGATGACACAAAAACAAGCACATGCCTGCACTGACTGCCAAGATACAAGAGCCCGTGCTGCTGTTACACAGCTTCATTTATGCCCCTGAGTCTCGCCACACACAGCAGTTGTCACTGAGAATCCCCAGAGTGCAGAACAGAAACTGCTGAGCCCCACAGACACCTTGTGAGTTTGGTCCACTTGCCCTGTTATTCACTGCTGCCTTAACTCTGGAAGAGAATAACCCTTGCCTTGCCCCAGGCCGTCATGGCTTGACTGCCTTCTCCTGCCGGAAAAGTGCTTTGTCACAGCTAACCAGCGATGTGGATGTGACGGTGACGTGACTAGACTGTTGTCACGTAGCCCTTGCTGTGCACGTAGAGGATCACAGCAGTGTGCTGGGGACAGAAAGGTGACGTTGCTCGGCAGGAAGGCGGTGTTCACTGGGATGCAAATCTTCTCATTTATTTGAAGAAGTGGCACAGAAGCACAGCTGGGACAGCCCCTGACAGATCACCCATAACAAATCCTCTCTGAGCTGACAGGGGCTTTGGAGCCACAGCTGCTCTTGTCACTGCTGGGAGGAATAAAGCTCTGCACAGCTGGCTGCAGCTGGCAGTCCTGACCCTCACAGCAGCAGCAAGAAAGACTCATCGCTCTCTCCTTGTATCTTTGGAGATGAATCTTCCCTGCGTCTATCCTGCTTTGAAGATATGTGAGGACAATAAAATAAGATTTAAAACCTCTTTTGATCAAAACTGAAGAGCAATCTCTTGTGAGGTGATTTCAAGGAAGACAGCAAGGAATGCTGATCACACCTGATTCATGCTCTGTGTCTCTCTTAGCAGAGCTGGGTTGCTCTTCTCTCGACTGTCACATTGAGAGCAATGGGAAGATTGAAATGCCCTGACTGGGGGCATAACTAGATTGCATGTCCTATATATAAATATAACATTTTATATGGTATTTCACTGTGATTATTGGCTTTCAAATGTCAACTACACTTGAAATAATAATTACCAGTGGCATTTATTAACCTAAATATCCCACTGGTATTAAAATGAATACTACCAAGGGAAATAAAAGCTCAACAACTTGTGATATTTAGATAACAACTAGTGAAGACTTTAGACCAACTGCATATTTTTAACTGGAGCTTTAACTTGTATTTTATTTACCTCATTCCATTAAATAGATCACCATCTTTTCAGTTCTCACACAGCATATTTTTTAATAAGAAAAATTTAAACACAATATTCAAACCACATAGACATATTTTCCTTAGAAGTTTCATAATGTTTGAGAAAATACATGTAATGCCATATCTGGCCAGTTTTACTATGCCTATTTTAGGCAGAACACCTTTGTTTTAATTTTGAGATGCCTATTACTCTTCCTTTGAAATTCATGTCTCTTGTGAGATACAGTCTTCTCTCTCAAGAATAATTAGGATTGACTAATAATCATGCAAATTTTATAATCTCAGACTAAAAATGTGTGGTGGGTTGACCCTGGACGAGCAGTAAAACTCCCACCCAATTGCTTGCTCACTCCCCCTCCCTACCCTGAAACCAGCTGGATAGGGAAGAAAATAAAAAAGGACCAGAGTAAAAAACTTATGAGTAGAGATAAAGACAGGGAGATCAATTCCCAATTACTGTTGAGAGAAAACTAGACTTTATTCAGGGAAATTAAATTAATTTATTGTCGATTGAGATAAATGTTTGGGCACTGATTTGGATACAACAAACAAAGTTGGCAGGGGAGGCCTGCCCGACAGGGGAGCACCTCCTCCTCCAACCTTGGTGTTGCTCTGCTGTTTCTCACTCGTTTTGTCCTCTCCTCCTGCCTGTAACCTGTCTTAAATATGTTTCCACAGAGGTGCCACCGGCTGTGCTCATGCACTCAGCTGTGTCCTGTGCTGGGTCCAATTTGAAGCTGTCTGAAACCATCCTGGCCCAACGCAGGGCAGCGCCGGCCCCTTCCCACAGAAACCATCCCTGCAGCTCCCCCTGCCAGCACCTGGGTACCCGCTCCACATACAGCAGGTCATGATTCAGATAGAAGACGTGATATTTTTCCATTATGTATTACTCTTCTGTTCCTGAATTGTTGTCTGTACATCTCAAGGGAAGCAATTAAAACTAATGTGGAAATAGTGAAAAGTGACAGATATTCTGGAAAACTTCTCTCTTTTTAGGAGCTGCTTATTGTCTACATATGCAGTCACATATTAATGAATGGTGAGACTCTCTAGGTACTGCTAGATCTAACTAGAAACATGCAGCATCTCCAGGGGAGGGCCTTATTCTGTGCTTGGGAGTCTCCTTTCTCCAGTCAGTCATTTCTGCTCTGAACTACAAAGGTGAATACCTAGCTATAAATAGTATATGACTTTTTTTTTACAAACTAATAGAAAAACTTTTAAAAATACAGGGTTTTCAGTGTGTGTTTGCAGCCCACTGGAATGAATTAGCTCTTTCTTGTGCAAACCAACAAATGGGTCTCCCGCCCAGCCATTTAAGACTACAGCTAATTTGCAGGACTTGGGCATATTTCTAAGCTCCCAGGCTAAATCACAAGCCCACAAGAGACAGGGACTCCTCATCCTCAGGCCCTCACTTCTCCCCTTGTAGGAAAGAAAGAAAGCTGGGCTTGCAGAGGGTGAAAGAGCAGGAGTGTCCTCCAGCCAGGTCATCACCTGGCTGACGGGAAAACCAAGACCTTGCTTACTCCTGTGGAGACAATTTGCCTCTGGTCATTGCATGTTTCACACATTTACCTCTGTATCAAACCAAATTCATCTAACTGAAGCAGCCTTCTTTGGAACACTTCACAGAATGGAGAATCCACGACTTCTTTGAGCTTGTTCCAATGTTAATAATGTTCATCATTAAGTGTGCCTTGCTTCTCTTTGTACTTGGCTTCAGCCCCCAGACATTACTGCTTGTTGTGCCTTTTCCTGCTAAATTAAAGTGCCTTTTGATACCAGTATTTTAATTCATTTAAGTTTTTTAAGATAGTGAGAATTACTTAATTATGCTTTTCTCTGAAATAAGCTAAGCAGACAAATCTCTTGCTGCAAGGCATTTTCTTCAGTTTTTGAACTTTCTGGTTTTTCAACACTCTGCCTTCTTCCAAGACAGCTTAGAAGCCTGGCCAGCAGAAGCCGATCCAGTACTTTATCGGGTGAAATCAATTCCCTCCTCCCACTGCCCTACTTACCAGTCTGAGGATTGTAGTAGCTCTTTTTGCAGGAAGATCTCAGGATTGCTAACATCCCCTACTGAGATGCCTACTCTAACCTGTGCCTCCAAATCAGTCCTGCAGCTCTTAGAGCTAAATTACTGATTCTGAAGACATTGCCACATTCCTTGCTCCTAAATGCATAGGTTTGCATTTGCCTGCATTAAAAATGCATTTTGTCTGTAGTGTTTCACTGCCTTGTCCTTAGTGCTCTTCGCCTTTCCGGCAGCTTCATGCCACGTACAGATTTGATCAACTACAGTCCTGAATCTGCTTTTGAGCCCTCTTTACTGTCAGATCTAGTACTTGTCTCTGCAAAATCCCACCAGAAACACTCCACTCAGCAAGGATTCCACATCGCAGGCTACTTTGTAGGATCTCTAGGTTCATTCACAATCCATTTAAAGCCCACCTCATTCACACCAGCTATTGTCAGTTTCTTTATTGAAACCTCAGGCAGTATTACATCAAATGCCCTGCAAATGAAATTTTACCTACAAATTGAGGTAATGACTTCAAATAATAGTGCCCAAGGATACAGTGGGACAAGAACTCTTTTTTTCCTCCAGAATAACATACCACCTAAAACTACTTTCTCATGGTTTACACCCTTATATTCCCATTTTTAACTGACTCCAATACAATCCTTTTTATTGTTTTGACTGCATGGCTGGTCTACTTCCTGCTGCCTATTTTCTTTTTCCAAATATTGCTAGCTAAGCATTTTGTCAGGCTCTGTATCAGGCTGTATAGAATACATTAAAACTGCCCACCAGTTGGCTGGAATAATCTTCAGCCTGCTCTGTGCCACTCTTGATGACAAACTAGTCCAGTCTCAACCCTTCAAAAAAAAGAGTGGAACAGGATGAACTGACCCAGATCAGTTCTGGTTACTACCGCAAGTCATTAACTATACTGAGGAATGAGTTTGGCAAGACACTTAATTTTGTGCTTGATTTACCCATGTATTTGAGCAGAAGAGGAAGGAAGGTGTTAACTGTGCTCCAGTCTGGCAATATGTTCTCTCACAGTAAGTAGTATGTGATACCATCTTGCATTACTCAGGGTGACAAAGTATAGCTAGTAGACTCCCACATTTTTCTTAAAGTTAGCTCATGTACTTTGTACCTCATGTACTTTGGAGAGAGATGTTTTTCTTTAGAGCTAAAACTGCAGAATTGGCTCCAGAACTTTGAGTCTCTTGATGCTCTGCCTAATTCCTCAGTGTACTTTTTGCCTTCTTATGTGGGAAAGGAATTTCTTTAGAAGCATTTAATTTGGGGGCTGTACAGTATGTTTCAAGCTATAGTAGGAGTCCATCCAGTTACTGCTGTCCACAAGAGAGTGCTGAGAATTATTAAAATTATAGTTCTTTGGATCCCAGTTTATACCAAATCCATGGCCTGGGTACTCCTCATTGCATCTGTACCATGAGCAATCCGACACAACACAGTTTGTTTTCTCACATCTCAGCACTGCTCTCAAGACTCAAAATTCTTTGATGATCCAAGCTGTCTCTCCTGGCTGCCTGTGGGTGTACTGTCTGGTCCCTCAGGGAATTAAAATGAGTATTCCTCCCGCTAGTTTGCTGAAACCCACTGCTTTGCAGTCCCATGTGACTTCTGTTGCAGCAAGCATCTGTGTCACTTTATTTTTGTGACATACTATAAGACACTGCTGCAGCCTGCAGCTCTCTGATCTGTGGCTTTCCAAAGATTGTATTTGATCTCTGCTGCTGCAGTCTGTATCTTTTTTCATCAACTGCTCCACAGGAGAGTCCCCCTCTCAGTGAATTCATGCAGGCCCAATGAATTAAGGTGAATTGTTCTGCCTTCCTATTCCTACCACAGATGCACCTCAGGAACTGGTGTTTGCTTTGTGGATCTTTCCTCTTCATTATTGATGTGGTGTCTTGAAAAGCCCTGCCCACCCTCACTGCCCCCTCCACCCTTACCATCACCAATAGATCGAGTTCCTTTGAGGCTGCCTGGTATGCTCTGTGTAACACAGCTGGAAAGCCAAAGTGTTGTGTTGAAGTTGGTTTTATTTTGATTTCTTTTTTCTTTTTAATTGGCTCGATGAATACATCAAGGGAAATAAAGAACAAGGCAATAAAAGGGAAGCTATTAGAATGCAACACTGTGGAGCTGAAAAGCTGGCTTATTCAATCACTCTGAGTCAAGCACAGATAACTGCAGTTATAGGGCTTCTCTGTGTCACTGCATTAGAAAAGTCATTGTGAGGAAGCACCTGGGGGAAATATCCAGCTAACTTGGTGAGCTTGCTGTGTGTAAAGCTCCTGGGAGCGGCATTCAGCTCACAGAGTCAATGAACCAAGGTCAGAAAATTCAGATGCTGGTGTCATTTGAAGAAGCTAACTTTAATAATACTTTTGAAGATGTCTGTGTTGCCAGAAATTTTTCACATCCTACAGCCTTTGGTACCTTCAAAGTAACGATTAAGCTTTAAAAAATGGTGTTCTGCCTGTTGGCAACATATTTTTTGCATTCTAACATTTAAGCTTCATGTATTTTTCAGTAAAAAATTGATAATTTATATAATAAGAATTATATACATTTACTGCTTAAAAGCATCCTAAATAGACAACACAGTATTTTACCTTAACATATTTACAAACTATAAAGCACTTTTAAGATTCTATTTCAAATATAATTCATCTGCATTGTTTACAAATCGCAATGAAATGATGTTATTCAATATTTCTTTTAATCTTCTGTTAGGCAAAGAGTTGCAGCGCGCACCTGCAGAGGGCTGCAGTTTATACCTCTTTGTTCGAGGAGAGGCACTGTCCATGTCCACGATTCGGATGTGTACAATGACCACAGACAACACACTTGACAATAGACGTGATGGGCAGACATGGGAGGATCCCAACATCCGCTCCCTGTCCACTTTCTGCTGGGTGCCACTTGCTTGGCCACACCTTACAGGATGGAGCGAGTGGTTTGCCCTGTGGGAACTGCCTCCAAATTCCAGTGTAACTGCACACAGTGCATGCCCACAGACAGCTGGGACCTACTTCACCCATTTCGGAAGAACGGCTAGTACAAGAAACCAAGTGACACCAAGTATTGCCCATCACTGGATTTCACCTCACGTATGTTTCAGTTCGTCTGATGAACTGCCAGTTTCTGGTGCTACACCTGCATGAGTTTTCTGCCTCCCAACTTTCTCTCACTCCCAGCAGTGTTAACATCCCAAACAAGACACATAGGCTTGTTTCAGATCCGCAAACATCAGCCTCAGATGAGCATTTGACTTCATGGATGCCTGTGAATCTTGTCCAGTCTTGTGCTTCAATCATCAGATGTTCTGGCTAGGATACAAAATTGCTGCATCCTAGGCTAAGCTCGAGCACAGATATGTCCTCAGTGGTAATTGTGGCTGTTTTGTACCCATCACTTAAAGCACAGACTGCATGCAAAGGAGTCCACAAGATTTTCAGGAGAGAATGAGGAAGTCTGAGATTTTTTCAAATTACTGATTACTGATCACAACATGGGAAATTTATCACACAAATTTACTCTCTTCTGCCACAAATTTGATGAGGATTGGGATGCTGATGGGATTAAAAACATTTTCCATTGCTACACATTTCTGTTCTTGTTCTTTGCACCCTCTGTTGCATCAGTCTGAACCTTTCTCTTTTTTTCTGCCACCTTTTGGAAATGTCAAACATTTGTTAGATGATGCCAACACTCAGCTATTGCTTAGCTCTTCCTTCTTTGGATTAAATTGATTCTGTAGTTACAGAGACAATGATATCAGCAGGAATCACACTTGTAACAATCCAATGTTGCCAGTGCCTAGGGGATACATGGGGAATCCTTAATCTCTTTGTGTTGTACAACAATTTGTATTTTTCCTAGGAAATTCCTCTGATGTCCTTTCCCAAGCACTTTCCAACTCCATTCTTTCTGTTGGTCCTTGAAAACATCCTATATTTCTACTTGGATGTCTAGTTATAATGTTTCTATGCAGCTGAATCATGTCTAAAACAATTCCTCCTGGTATCATTATGCTCTTCCCTAATTTTACAGACTTTAATATTTTATCAACAACATCAGAGAGGAAATTGGCTGAGCAGTAAATGGATTAACAGCATCTGCCTCATTCGCACCACTGCGCCCTCAAACTTTTCCAGCAAAGTTTTAACACCCACCTGATATTTTGAAGTTGTATTTACTAACTCTTCATGTGTTGTCTTAAATCAGTTAAATCGTGGCTGTCAGTTGCATTGTATGATTTACTAACTCATTCATATAATTATCACCTAACTTAAATATCTCGAGAGCAAATTTCATTTGTACATCTTGTTCTTTGAATTTCTTTACCTGATTACTTCTCAGTTGCATGCCACACTAAGATTCTTCCAAAAGAATGTAGAGAGCCAATTTAAAGACACTTGACATCATCAGTTGCCAAAATAAATTTACTCATGTGTTCTTTTGATGGAATTGTTTTCAACTTTGTCTTGCACTCAGGAATCCACACATAGTAGATTAATGCAACAGCTTTTAGCACATGATAAATATTGATTTATCTTCATGAATTCCATGTTTTAATCTTTCAGACCCATCCAGATGCACATCTAGGATCTTTTCTTCATTGGCTTGCTTATAACTTTAGAGATGCCAGCAATCTTTCTATGAGATTGTTAATTTGTATTATCTTTGAATAAATAAAATTGCTCTTAGTATGCAACATTTTCTATTTCATAATAGTTAGATTTGAGGCCATCATTCTCACCATCTACCACTGTATTTTGATTCTTCTCACATTTAATATTCACACAGTAAAAAATTTCCACAAAAAAAAGCTTCCATGGCCACTGTCTTTCTAGTGATGATGTCATGGATGACCATCATTGTGGATTTTGCATTGATATACCTGAATGCAAGTGATTTATGCTTATGCATCCACTTATAATATTTTTTTGTCCTTACCTGACATTCTACCTCATATGCTACTGGTCCCCCATTCCATGTCATCTTCCCTGACTTCCCAGAAACTTCTTTTTGTCATGCACAAACTGCAGTACTTCTGATGATACTCAGTCTGTGTCATTTTACTCTTGCTTGAGTTTTCCACAGTCTCCAAAAGTGGAATCTAATTGTGGATTCTGGCAGTTCTCCAGCTCTCTCAATTTATGGCCTGAGGGGACACTATCAGCACTGGGAACTTCTGAACTTCATAGCAGAATTTCCAGTGTGCATTATGTATCTGCAGTGGGTTTTAGAAAGATGTCTTCTCTCTTTTCACACTTGTGTTCTGTTGACACAAATCTACTAAAATCTGTATATTGTTTAAACTTCAGATAAAATTATTAGTATCATATAAATAGCAATACTAGCAGTGATTTATGAACAAAACTGGAATCTTGGTTTTAGAAACTCTTTAAGCCAAACAAATAAAACCTGTTAAAATGATGCAACAAGTTTGAAGTTTGTTTACAAACGACAAGTGACAACATGTGTTGTTTGCCACCTCAGATGACACTACCTGCCACATCAGCTCAAGGACAAAAATCCTAAGGTATGTTCATTTATCTGATGAAAACAAGGATGCTTCCCTCATTAGAAAAATCATAAATGAGACAGAGAAGTCACTTGAAAGTCAAATCAGCGTTACATGACTTCTGCAGATGAGATTCTGCATTTGGCTGCCTCTGCATGAGGCAATTAGAAAACTCCATGATGTTTAAATCATCTTTAGTATCTTCCTTTGGCTATAACTGCCTTATACAGACTCGTCTCTAAAATAAACATTCTTTCAGATTACAAAAAGAGTAAAAAACAGCTAAATGGCTTTGGAAGAAAAAGGAACAAATTAATCTCACAAAAACTGTGCAACAAAGGGAATGACTAAGCTCTTGTTTTAAGAGAGAGGACTATCACCGCAGAGAGCAATGAGAAAGGAGGACAACAAAGAAATGTTACTTCCTGGAGTTCAAACCTAACTTTCCTCCTTATCCATGGGGAAGTGATAAATGGAAGAAAATGTGGAACAGCTGGAAAGGATTGAAGTATCAGGAGATGCAACAAAGCAAAACATTCCCCCAGATGAATAGATTTCCCTTTGATCTAACAAAGATTTGAAATTTGTCAGTTTTACACAGAACAGAAAATGAGGATATTCAATAGACATCTATAATGGACAGGAGAAAGATGAAAGGTCTGAGATGAACTGTGATTGGTATGAAGTGCTCCAGGTTGGGGTTTTTTTCTGATCTTGTACAACTCTCTCACAACTAGGTAATTACTTAGCTTCCTATCCCATTAAAATTGCATAATGAAAGCTGAGCTGCTTTTGAAAAAATTAGCAGTAAGTAAAGATTGCTATTTTATTATTGATAGTTATTTTGGTAGGAATGCCAATATAAAGTGGAATATGTCATTGCTGAGATAACATCAACAGCAATAACCTGTCTTGGTGAAAAAGTTTATGATCTAGCCAGTAGTTATTAAATTGTATATACGAACTTAACTATATGAATAGTTGCTGTATTACCAGCTTGTCTCTTAAAAGCCCCTGACTAAATATTGTTCCCTCAGTGTCTGCACATCCTGACCTCTACAACAGGCAGCAATGGGCACAAATCACCCTTGTGTTCATGCAAATAATAAAACCAAGATTGTACTATTATCAACAACAACCACAATCATATATAAAAAAAGAGTAAGTAAATGCTGTTAGTCCCTCTACAAGGCAAGAAAACAATCACATGACCCTTCCTAGGGTATTTTCCTAAAGGCCTACATTTTTATTTGTTTGCTGCAGCCCCTGTTAATTGATAAATTTTGCATTTGCATCACCTGCTATTTCCAGGCAGGCATGTCTCAGCAGTTATCTCCCTGCAACAAACCACCTCCCCAGACCTGTTTGCTTCCTTTCATGCCTCCTCTATCTCCAGAGCCAGCTCCAGTGTTTACTCACATTTCTGTTCTGACACGTGGAGGTGGTGATGCAACAAGTTTGACGTTTATTTACAAACTGCAAGTGACAACATGTGTTAATTTAGCTGGCTGCACCCAGCAGAAAGGGGCCTCCAAAAACCGACCTTCTGGAATGACAAACCGAGCTGCACTTGCTCAGCTCCCTTGAGCAAAGCAGATACAGACTGTCACCGTGACTGAAGCAATTACCAGTGCTGTCGCTGGCAGAACACCCCCAAAATGCCACAAAAAGGGCAGGGCAGCAGAAATTGATTATATTTTAAGTCAATATCCTTCACAAAGAAGAAAATACCTGAAAACTTCTGGAACCTCGATCTAAAAGGAAACTGTGATAATCAGCTCAGTTCACCCGGCCCATTACTAGTTCAGGTAAACACTGACACTATAGCCAAAGCAAAAAAGCAGAAGGCCAAAGCAGAGTGCCATGACCAGAAGCTGTATTGCTGTTCCATTTCTCTGTTTCCAAACTTAACAACTAATTTCATAATTTCTGCATTTTAGTAGAAGCTCAATTTTATCTGAAAACTCATCAGATAACCCTCGTATATCCCTTGGAGCTAAGGGAGATTTAATGAACATTGACAGAGCCCCAGCACTCCTCCCCCAAGCTGGAAGAGGAATTTTCACAGCTGCACTGCAAAGCATTCAGACACGAGGTTGGGAGTCTTCCTCTTCTCCTCTTCCCAGAGCCTGACACTCCAGGTTTAAGCTTGGTTTAGAAATGCTGATGTACAGTGACAATCATTCACAGTGAAATTCCAGTAAAGCCCAGTGTTTTCTCTCCTACAATCACCATTTGCACATTTCCCGGGAAGAGTGAGAGCAGAGCAAAGTCATATGGTATTTGCCCTAATACTCTCCCAGCATCTGACTATTTTCAGCTCAGGGAACTTTCAGCTCCTGTGGTAGTTTGCTTCATGTCCCAGTGGATCTCTCATTCACATACTTTCCCAGTCTTTGAATTCTTGTGAATTCCTTGAATCACAGCATCCTTTGGCAAAGTGGCTTTGGCTAGTCACCTCCTTGAAGAACTTCCTCCTTTTGTTTGATTTCCTGTCCCTCTAATATTTCACTTTATTTTCATTGTACAGTTCCTAGTTTTTCTGCAGGAAGAGATGACAGGTAATCCCTATCCATCTTTCAACACTACTCCTGTTCTGGTGGCTCTCTAGCAATTCCTTTAAGCTGTTTCTTTTCCAGGGTGAAGGGTTCTAGACTTCACATTAATTCCTCATGTAGAGGCTGATTTATGCCTTCTTCTGCACTTCTGTGAATCTTCTCTAGATCTCTCCCTTTTCTGAGACAAGGGGACCAGCACTGCACAGTACATGAAGCGCGGGGAACTGCAATTTTATACAGCGATCCTGTATCTTTTGCTTTGCTGTCAGTTCCTTTCCTAATCATTACCAATATTTTATTTTCCTCTTTTGACTGCTGCTGAGCATCAACCCGATGTTTTCAGAGCACTATCTATCCATCTGTCAAAAGGTCTTCCCTGAGTAGCAGAGATCACAGCAGAGACCATTATTGCAAATGTGAAATTAGGATTGGTTTTTTATCCCACATATCACTTCACGTTTACCTACACTGAGTTTCACCTGCTATTTCATTGTCAAGTTTCATAAAGACTGTCTGAGATTCTTGACAACTGGCCATTGCCTTTACTATTTTGAATAATTTCACATCATCAATGAACTTTGTAGCTCAATGTTGAAACTTTTTTCAAGGGCACTGATGAATATGGTGAAGAGGTGAGGATCCAGAACAGACTCCTGCAAAACTTCAGTGGCAACTTGGGTCCATTTTGAGGATCTATGCCAGGATTTTCTCATGTGTGCCATAGCTGGCATGTTAACCAGGCAAGGGAAGCTACTTTACCACCTTTTTTTTGGTTTTCTTTGTTCCCAAATACTTTTTTTTTTTTAAACCAGAGAATAAACACTGGCCATCATAGCATTTTATTCTGTTGTTAGAGGTGACAGGACAGAGGAAATCCCCTGTGGTGATGTTAAGGTTTCCAGTTTATCAGTGACAAAATGAGGAGTACCACAAACCCCAAAAGTAATTTCCTTAAAAAGGAAAGTAAGCAGGGCAGAAATATCACAAGAATCAGCTGATAGCCAGGCAGATAGGAACATCAGCACCACAAAATCTTTGCCATCCATCCTCCTGTGTGAATTAGACAAGGTGAGTAGACAAGGGGCTCATACGTGCACCAGGTTCAGTGGAACTTGTGGGTACAGTTACTGAAAAGAGAAAGCGTAATGGCATCTGGCTGGTTGTTATTCAGGTTGTTCCAGCACAGATCTGTCATCTGCTTTAAAAGTAGTTAAGGTGCTTGACAAGATGCAGAATGCAACAGAAACAAATCAGCAACTTTCTAGTCTGCAAAATTTTATTAAGCAACAGCTGGACAACTCTTACAACTCCAAATCATCAAGGAAAAATAGGGCAATCAGTCCATCTCTCAATCATGTAGACAGTAAAGAATCTGGACAAACCACATTTTTATAGGGAAACCAACAATACTTTCTAGGCACCTCCTGCAAAATCTATTACACAAGATACATAAAAGGAGAGGCAAATCAGGGTAGTTTTTAAGTACAATGGAAACCAAGTATACCATGGTATATTTGGGAGGAAAAAAAAAAAAAGGAGATTCAAAAAATATAATTAAAAAGTTGTCTAGGTAAGTAAAGTTCACAAATGGTGTACCAAATTTCCAAAGCCTTAAGAAAAACATGCTGGGCTTGCTCACTTAAGAATGCATGCACCTGCATGACTCTATGCTCATTAAATTAAAAAAAAAATTAAAAGAACAAAACAAAACAAAAAAAGCAAACCAATACAACAAAAAAACCCCAAACCAAAACAACAACAACAAAAAACCAAACCAAAAAAAGAAAAAATCCCAAATCACTTTCAAATTTATAGTACCAAAATAATGCATTTATAAACAAATGCAACTCCCCTTCTTTTTCAGGAAACACTACAGTGCCTTTTCAATCGAATGCATCTCCATGCTATTCCACAACATCATATATTTTATCTACAATAAACAACGAGATCTTGAACAGACATACCCTTCCCCAAACACACAACACACGAACAGAAAAAGAAGCGGTGAATGCAGAAATAGTGAAACGGAAGTGAAAAGCAACCAAAGGCAAAACAAGTATCAAGCAAACTAGAAACAAAGGGAAAGTCAGAAAAGTTCTGAACAAATAGCTTCAAACAACATGGGCAGGAATTACCAGCTGAGCATTATTCCTGTGAAATACTTGAAACTCAGGTGTCTGCACACTGTTCAAAAATGTTTCTTTTTTATTACTTTGATCTTTATCTGTATCTTAAGCCATCTACTTGGCCAGTCAAATAAAATTCCAAAAATAGACAACCTTTGTCAAGATTTAGACTTGCTGAATCAGACCATATTTTAAAGTTGTAAACCAGAGGGCAAGGATTAAGAACAGACAGGCAGCCTTTGACATCACGCCATCTAATTTTTTCATTGAACACTCTGGATAGGTAAGTATTTGGTGTTTTCATTTATTTAATTTTGTCTTATAAAATCATGTTGTTTTGATCCTGCCGTCAGCTCTGTGTCAGCAAACCACTGCACTCGCATAGTGCTCCCAAACAATTTGCCTTGAAACACAAATTTCTCTTACAGATTCACTTGCAAAATCAAAAGTTGAAGGGTGATGCTTTTAGTTTTCTTAGCAAGAATTGCTTCACTGAATCTTATTTCATACTTTTCTTTCATTAATTGCTTTTGCTTTAAAAATTTTCTAGATGCAGCAACCATCAAACCGCCCGAAGAAACTCCTGATACATCTTCAACGATATCAGGCAACAGGGAAAGCAGAGTGTTTTCATCTTAAAACATCTCTGTGGGACTTTTTAAGAAGAAAATTAAATAAATACAAAGACAAAATGATTCACATAGACCACTGTTCAGAAGTAGTAATTAATTTTATTCCTTTGAGAATGGTGCATGTAAATTCCAATCCTGTAAAGATGACCTGTGGTATCTCCCTGCAGACTACTCCTTAGGGCAGGAGAACTCTAAATTGGTATTTGCTAATGAAGGTTTGTGCCTTGAAGGGGAAGGGACATGAACACAAACAAAATTTGTCTACTAGGATTTTCCCATTTTTGTAAGCAATATAGCTGACTCGCTCTCTTACACTGGGAAAACGATTATGCCAATCCCTCAATAACATAAATAGCTTGCCCTCCTGTCCTGTGATGAAATCCTAGAAATGGGAATAAAAGTCAAAAATCTGAATGACTACTCTGTGGCCAGGATTTTACTTTTAGCATTCTTCAAGGAGGGTTATATGGAGCTCTATAATTTCCTTGAGTGGATGTATGGGTCATACAAGTCATCTTTACCTTATAATCACACAGTAATGGGGAAGAACATTTTGGATTGGATTCTGCCCTGTTATATATCTTGGTGTAACCATGGAGCGAGGCTGGAAGTTGGCCCTCTGTCAGCATGTCACACAAGGGTCTCATCTCTTACTAATCTCTGATTTACTGGTCTGGAGTAATTTGGGCCCTGCAGACATGTGCAATTTCCAAACCGTTGCTCTGGGAAATGCATTCTTAAAAGTTAAAGAAAATATACCATGTCTTCTCTCCCCTTTCACTTAATCAAATCAGTTTTTGCACTTGCTGCTGTCTTTATATGAGGATGTAAAATGCTTCTGAGAGGTAAGAGGGCACCAAAGTAATATAGGATCACACACATCAGGCTGCAAAAAGCAAATGCACAGAAATTGTCTGAGGAAACAATCAGGCAAGCTCCAAAATCTGTTTGTAATTTCTGAGAGGACACTAAAAAGATACATCAAGGAAAGCCTGGACCTATGGAAAGTTTAGGCTGAAGGCTTCAGCAAAGTTATATATCCTTGTCTGACATCTGTGGACCTTCATGCATCTTCATAAAAACACTGTTTTACTTGTGGCTGCATCACAGAAAACTTCTGTGACTGAGTTGAACCCATGTGCAGATTTACTGATATTCAGGCAGCCTGTGGCACATGTTACTGCAATCTCTGGAACTGAGTGCAAAACTGCTAATGTGATAATTCCTTTTTTCTTCCTCTGTCACCCATCCCCCCCTTTTCATAGTTTCTTAGGATGTTGCAGAAGCATGTATTCTTACTGTTTCAAGCTAAAATTTGCCAGTCCATTTATGCCAGACTTTAAATATCAATTTTTAGACTCTGTTAGGACATCTACTTCGAGGATATCACCATTAGTTTTTCAAAATAATCAGGTTTTTGGTTTCATCCCTTTGTAACTCCAGGAGAGCAGATTCTGACTTCAGATGGACATCATGGCTGCTGGCTGGCATCAGGGCTTCCTCTGCCCAAAGCTGCCGCAGCCAAACTCCATGGCCATTTCACGCTGCTCTTGGAGCAGATCTAGAAGGATGAGTGGAGGAATGTCTGCTCCAACAGGTCTCCTATGGAGCGTCTTGAAGAGGAAAAGCTGCTGCAGGCAGCGTCAGGGCCCAGCTCCATCAGCTCTGTGCAGCACCTGCCAGAAGCACTGTGGCTGTGCTGGAGCCGGCTGAGCCCAGCTGAAGAAGGAGCGTTGTAAGGCTGAGCAGAGGAAAATGCTTCTACTGCTACACTATTCCTTGTGCCTCAGCTTATTCCAAGCTAGTCTGCCTGTATCTCCACCTGGCACTGAACTATGCCATCACCAAACCCTACTAAACTAGACAATGATCTCCTTACAAATAGCCCGTGCTGTTATACCCTCTCTTATCACATAACCCACCTTATCTTGTACCTCAAGAAAAAGCAAACCATGCCTTCTATTTTTTAAGCCACTCCCAACCAAAGTATAGTTACAAAGAAAGAAGGAAAACAGAGGACAGATTTCTGCAGGCCCCAAAGAACTCACCTAGACTCTTTGCACAGTTCTCCATAGCAAACTCATTGCATTTAGCTGCCAAAAAAATATTTTTGCCTGCATTATGAAGTTTTTGCAGATTATCCAGCAAAACCAGGTCTTCCTGTAAGCACTTCTAATTTCTTGCAGCAAAATATACTTGCTAGCAAACAACTGCTTACAAAGATGTCTTTAAATATAAATAAGTGTGTATAACTCACTGATACATAGTAATAAAATAATCCCAAAATCACTCATTACATTATGCAAGAAAAATAATTTGTCTTTTGGACATTAACAAAAAATCTGCATTAAATTATCTTAAAAAAACCCACTCAAAACTCCCTAAAGAAGAATCAAACCCAAACTAAAACAAAGACAAAAACCAATCCAAGAGAAACAAAACAAACTCCCTAGACTGTTAAAATTATTGCACAATTGAAAAAAAAAGCTTTGGAAAAAACATCCTTTACTAGTGGAAATTACTGCATTTATAACAGAACTAGATATTTTTGAACACTCTGCTACACTCTTCCTAGAAGAACTCAAGTTATTCACAGAAAAACTGGGTTTTACTAATGAAATAGAAAATGTAATACCTATCTTTTGGCTGAATGTAATAGCAGTCTTCAGGAGATAAGTGATTAACTGGGGGCATTCTTAAGTTCGTTTCCTATATTGTATCTCAATGGAAAATAAAACAACTTTCACTTGTTCTTTGTATAATTTAGGATCCAGTTGTACACTCAGACTTTTACATATTTCCCATTCCTTTCATTAAAACTCTATATATAATTTGAGAGCATTTTCTCTTTCTAATACTGGGTATTCTGTACAGATTCAAATCAATTCAAGAGACTTGGCTAAATTATTTTCAAAAAGATAAAACATTATCTTATAGATTTTTCTGACAAATAAATGGAAAGGATGTTGGAAATAGCATTTATTTTCCCAATTTTTAATAATTATTTCTTGTTCTTTGCTGGGGCAGAAACCAGAGCTCTTTCTGTGCCAAGGTTTTTTTGTGAGTGCCATCAGAAGGATGCAATCATGTCTGGACCCATGAAACCAAATTACTAACCCTGTTACTTGTTCTGTTAGTTTCAATTCTTGGTTCTCCTTTAGAATAAAACTGCTGGTAATTGGAAAAATTTGGCAATGAACAAAGTGAAGAGGAATACTGTTTTTCTGGAGGGTTAAAGAAACTGCAAGCAGAAGTCCTTCTATTTAGATAAGATTTCCTTCAGAAAAGAATATTCACTTTGTTTCCACGTACTAATAATTTTGGCTGTTGATGTTCTTCAAGCTGAGTATTTCTGACACATGACTAAGTGGCCCTTCCCTCAGCAAGCAAACAAGCCAGCCCTGGTATGTTTCTTGTCTTACAGTGTTCAGTGTGTGCCTGTCAAACACTAATTAGGGTACAGCTGGTTAGCACAGACCTTAGGGCAGGTAAGGACTCTCATCAGCCAACTTCCCTCCTTGTGTGCTGATATCAGTGGACTAATTCAACCTACTGTTTTTACAGTATATAACTCAATATAGACAAAGGGCTTAATAGCGTTTCCTCAATAAAAAACAAGTTAAACATTTCCACTGATTTCCAAGGGACCAGAACCAAGTCTATTTCAGTTCCTTTGCTCCACACACATTATACATACAGGCAGTCAAACTGCTGAATAAATCATGCACGTGAAAAAGAACACAAGTGGGCCCAGAAAATTAATGGAAACAGATCTAATTAATTAAAGAAAACAACAATCTGCTAAATGCCAAGGGTATCTTGAGCCTGACCATTCCCACACAAAAGCAGAAGCGGGTAAGCTTTGGGATAATATAGGCATGGTACCATCTACTGCCCCACTCCTTCCTTCCTACTTCTCCTTCCTCTCTCCAATGAAACCATCTTACAGGTGGTTTTTCCTGGACCTACCCTGTAGGGCATTACCCGATCTAACTCATCACCTCCCTTGGCAACTCTCTGAAATTCCTCTGACTGGCATTGCTCTTCTGTGCTGTACAGCTCTGGAAGCCTCAGCAGAGCAGAAGTTAGAAGCTCACTGTGTATCGGTAATTTCTACTACAGCAGGGTCTTATGTGCAATGATCCTCTAGAATAAATCAAATGCAACATGTATCTGCCCTACTACTAGGACTCAAGAAAAACAAAGAGAAAATCACACGTATTCATTTTAAGTTATACCGAGCTTTTCAAGTAAAGAAGTTAAACTGTGGATGAAAGACAAAGCAGCCATTGACATCTCAACCAGCAAATCTTTCCCACTGGGCCTTTAACTTCAAAAGATCAAGTTTTGAAAAAAATGTGCTGTGATGTTTTGTAATCTAATGTCCAAATAATTATATGAAGAGTTTGGGGGTTTGTGTGTTACTGGTCAAACTACTTCCATATCAAAATATATTCTGTAGCAAAATGCTGACAAGGAGGAAAGAGAAAAAGCAAATAAACATGCGCACAACACATGGACAACAAAGAAACTCTTCTGTGCAAGCAACTTCCTGAAATGCTCAACAGGTCTGCATGTGCACCAGAGAGATCTGCGCAGTCATACTGCTGTTATAAACTTTCCTCTGTAACACTCCTTGTAGACACTGGCTTCCTGCTCTTAGCTGGAGCAAGTAGCAAGATGGGTGACAAAAGACATGATTCTGTCCAATTTTTCCTTTCTCTCTCAACTCATTTGTTCTCCAGCCAGCCACGATGTTGTTTCCTGTAATGAATTTGCTTCCCTGATGAAATTTCTTGTTGTAATGACTTGCTACACTTCTGTCTCCTTCCTATCTCAAGCACTGTTGTAGCACTTGATTGATACTGACTGCTAAGAGGACTGAATACACTGGGTCTTCTCATTTGCTGGAAAGACTTTGTTTACACGGTGTAAACACACTGAAATGAGGAGCAAGCACAGGCACGGCCTCAGAGGCATCTGATCACACTGTACCTCTCCCAGCTACAGGCCAAATCAGAGAATACTGCTGACCAATGTGAACAAAAAAGCAACACTCATGATTCGTACCTCCTCTCCAGTTTTCTGTCACCTACTGAAAGATGTTTATGCCAGTAAGAAAAGAAGCAATGCTTGTAACTATTTGCTCCTCTGTCTTCTGTCACCTACTGAAAGATGTTTATCCCCAATAACAACACACAAAACGAGTAGACATCAACTTTGATACAGTGGGTTTTTAAATCCTGGTTCTAGCCAGGACAGAGTTAATTTTTGCAGTAGCCAAAAGTAGGAGAGGGCATGGCTAAAACCCATAGAACCCCATGGCTGGAATACCACCTCCCATCATTTTCTGGGGCCGTGGGAAGGGGTCCCATCCGGGTGGCATAGTGTGGCAGCACAGTCAGGTATTGGCAGAGGTTCCCCCGTGGTGAGCACTCGGGCATGTGAATGCTTCGCCTCTCTGCACTCTGTTATTAACACTGCTGCTGTTACTGTTTGTTTTCTTCTTTCACTGCTGTTTGCAGTAAATCGTTCTTATCTCCACCTGTGATCTTTACCTGTTGTGCCTCCAATTCTCCTCTCCATCCCACCATAGGGAAGGGAAAAGGGGAGGGGGGAGTGGTGCATGGTTTGGAGTGTTTTGGTGGAAACACTAAATTGGGGAATACCATTCCTAAACCACAACAAACACCCACTGGCAACAATTTTTTCTCTTCTGAGTAATACATCACTGTTTATAAATTAAATGTTTACCTACATAAGCCTCCCTGGAACCTGTGGTGCTCAGTTATTAGCGGATCTCAGAGAAGAAACATGTGTCTTCAAGTATTACAGCTTCTTTTTTTTTACTTTTTTGCTGCTATCACTGATGTTTTAGTAGTAGAGTAGTAGTAGTAGCAGTAATAGTAGTAGTAGTAGTAGTACAAACTGGACCAGAAAAAAGTCATGTTCCCTGTTTTAAAAAAAATAGCATGAGATAAGGCAGTCTATAAAAAAGAGCAGTCTGTTTTAATCCCACCATGAGCTTACATCAGCTACTGTAGCACACACAGCAGAACCACCACAACAAGCCAAAAGCCACACTTCTCCACGTAACACTGAATGGTTCTCAACCCTTCGCTCTTTCTGAGACCCAGCACAACGCTTGAAAAGAAAAAGAGACTGGAAAACAAACAAGTTAACAAACAAACAAACAAACAGAAAACAGCCCCCCACCCTCCACCCCATGACTGATTAGAGTTAATGCCCTTCTGGTGGGCACCAAGAGACTTTTCCAGTTTTACTGCCTTCTTAACTCCCAGGCATCTCTGCACACCTAAAGCAGGCTGCCCCGACATTTTCCGGTTTGGACTTTATGAGAAGGTTAACATTTTCCTCTCTCCAGTCTCTGCTTGTTCATTTGAGGCGTTGAGTCACATTAGCCAGAGCAACAGCAAAGGCTTGCACTGCAGAAAATGGATACTGAAAGTCCAAAATGTAAGCATTGCCATCAATTCTTCCAAACTGCATCACCTGGGAAGCCGGGGAAGAGGAAAAGGGAAGGAAAAAGAGAACAAAGTCAAAAAAAATGAACCACAGAAAAGGAAACAGAGAAGTGTAAGAGCAAATTTGTTTTGCTCCTTTGTATGAACACCTCACCTTCTCAGTTGGTATGACTGGAGCTACTGACAGAATGGGGTATGATGCCAAAGAATAGTACTGTACTTTCGGTCTGTATAGAGTATTTCACTGCAATATTTGACTCCACGATAAAACATGCTAGACTGCATACAGCACTGGTTTAAGTAGCTTGTCACCAATTACTTCAGCAGATGTGGGTACACCAGCATCATGCTTCTTGCAGGAAAATAGTCTCTCCCTTGGAAACATCCTATCATCAGTCCATTAGGAAATCAGGTTTTGTTTTCAAAGAAAAGAGCTTTCAGGGAAGGGGAAGGGGAAGAAACAATTTCCTCACTCTAGCACTTCATAGCTGATAAAGGTGTTCATTCTTTGCAGTTGTTTCCCTCTGCATAAACTTCACTAGCATATAATTACAGTGAGAATGAATTAGCAAAGGAGCAGAGAGAGTTGTTTGAAATGTAAAAGCAAAACTAGTCAGGTTGTTCACTGCTCTTCCATGGGGAATATCTGAGGTTTGGCCTATTACTACTGTTTTTTCATTCACTTCATTGGAAATCCAGATTTTATTTGCTCTACAGTGAAGATCCTTGAGCTAGAGTGGGGACTGACTGTGCAAGTCAAGTCAGGCTTTGTTACCCCCAGCAACAAAACCTGTGGTTGGGTGGTTTTGCACAGCTGCCCATGGGCACATATCCACAGCCATTTAACTGAAGAAGAAAGGGGTACAAATGGCTCTGATTGCTGCCTTTGAGCTGTCGTTACATACAAGCAAACCCAAAAGACTACCACTGGTCATGCATGTTGGATACTTAAGACATCTAACTCCCAACTTAAATCAGAGGAAGTTGAGAGCCTTGATATCTTTAGTAAAGCAAAAGTGACTTACAGCTGGACAAGGAAATAAATATGAGTCTCCTGAGTCTCAGTCCAGCATCCTGCTAATTAGCACCATTTACAAGCCTGGGTTTGGTGGGGTAGTAGTAACATACCACTCCAGCCAAAATTAAATGTTTTGATTTTCTGAACTACCCACTGACCCTTCTACCTACAGGTGGTTCAAAAGTGGCCCGGGAGCACTTGGTTCTGGGGTGGGTCAGTGTCTCCCTCCTCTAGCATTAAGAGCCAGCCCCAGGGTAGCTGCTCACAAATAGAAATTTTGGCATGAAGGGAACCTAACTGCCTAAGCTCCCTGCTGACTGGCTTACCTTTGAGAGCAGGGCAAGAAGGGAGCAGTGGTCACTCAATTAGCTGCCATCCACAACCATCACTGATGGCAAGTACATCTACCACTGCGGAAAGCTGTTGTGTTTTTCACAAAACCTTCAGCAGTGAGAGCCAGCCAGACTAAAGGAGGCCCTTGTTCCCATGTCTGATTGCAGTAAGACCAAACATATTTTGTATATTTACTTTACAACTGAACTTCACCCTACATGCTGAACTTAGACCTTTGACAGCTGTTTTTTATCAACCACATGGCAAAGTTTTTTTTCATGCAACAGCTGACACAAGCAGGAGGTACTCAGCAGCATGAGAGACAGCTTATTCCTGGCACAGCTTTCCCACACCCTGGCCCCCATTCCAGCAAGCGTGTGCCACCCCTTCCTACCTGTCGTCCTTCCAGCTCAATCTGGAAGTTTTTTGCCGACTCCTGGGTCACCCGCCCTCCGAAGTCCAGCTGGTAGACTTGTGTCGCCTCGTTCCACAGGGGCTGCTTGTTGGCCATCACATACACAAAGCCTTGGCTTCCCAGTCTCCCATCCTCCTTCTCACTGGCCTTCCGGCACTTGAATTCATCCAGCTCACTGGCTGTCCTCAAACTCCTTTTAGTTTTCCAACCCTTTTTACTGCCCTGGCTCTGGTTCATCAGTTCATCTCCACTGATAAAAAGCTCTGGCTCACTCTCCGAACTGTCCTGAAACTCATTCGTCTTGTTCAGTTTCTTGGACTTCAGCTGATCTTTCTGGCTCTTGACCTTCTTCTTCTCCCTCCCCAGCCGAGGGCTGGCTATCAGTGAATTGAAGTCAGTCAGTGTCCTTGCCTCCTTTTTGACCTTGCCCTCGGTGATAGCCTGCACATTTCCTTCCTCAGCTCGACTGTCCAGGCGTTTCCGACTCTTCTTGCCAAATTTGTCTGTCCTTTGAGGAACAGGGCTTTCTGTCAAGGAGAGCACCTCCTGGAAAGTGTCTGCCGTCTCCACCATTACCTCTGTGCCCACATGGCCCTGCAGCTCTGCTGGCGGGGGAGACATCACCGGCTTCTCCACCACGAGGAGCGGCTTGGGGGGCAAGGTGCCCTGGGGGTTCTGTACAGGTGGGCAGGCGCTGTAGGAGCTCCACGGGTGCAAGGCGATTGGTGGCAGCTGTAAACTAGAGCAAGTGCTACTTCCAGGGTACATGGGTGGCAAAGGGCAATAGGAGAGGTTGGATGGATAACCTGGCTGAAGCACAACTGTGGGCTCCTGCTGTGCAAACTGTGTTGGGGCCAGAGCTTCTTTGGGGGAGCAGGGGGCTTGCATTCCCTGAAGGGGTGGGGCACTGTAGCTTCCTGGGTAAGGTACTCCAACTCCATAACTCGTCTGAAAAGTGGCAGTGGGACTGGTTGGAGACTTAGGGGAAACAAATGGCACTCGAGACATATCCAGATGTTGAGCTTGACCAATGATGAGCGGAGGAGGTTTTAGAGGGTTGGGCACTGAGCTCTGAGATGTCCTTTCCTGTGGAACCCATATCTCTTCGCTCACCATAGGATCCCACTGGTACGGCGGTGGCCGTTTTACACTAAGGGTAGCCTCTGTCAAGGACACAGGTACATGCCGTACTGATTTCTCCACCGGGCAGTGCTGAGAAAGGGCCTCATCCTCCGTGAAGGCGGAGTTGATATAATCCGCTCGGTCACGGGAATTGTCAGGCGGGCTCAGCAAGCTGTAGGAGGACTGGGAGGCCAGAGGTGAAGTACTGACAGAGTGAGCAATGACAGAGCTGTGTTGGGAGCCACTGCCCGTGCTCAGATCAGGTCTCATGCCACCAATACTGGAAGTGCTGCTACCAGCATTGGCACTAGCGATGTTGCCTGTGCCACCAGCGCTCGCACTGCTGCTGCTGCCAGTGCCACCGCTGCTGCACTGGCTGCAGGTGTACAAGGCTGTGGGTACTCTCTGCTGGTACTGTGCTGTCACAATGTTGCTCTTGGCCTTAGGGGGAAGTTGCAAGGTGGCTCTCTGACCATCCATCAGCTGAGCCATTTTCAGGGCTGCCTCTCTGCTGTTCCTCCGCAGAGTAGCATGAATGATACTGCTGTCCAGCCTCTGCGCCATGCTTCTGCCCTGGGACAGCTGGCCGGCAATGTCAGGGTAGGGCGGCGGGTCCCCGGTTGGGATGGAGTAACGGGGGACCGTGAGCCGGTTCAAGGTGGCGCTGGCACAGGGCTGCTGCATCTTCTTCTCGGCAGCTGTGATGCGCAAAGTGGCGGAGCTGCCGGGGCCCGGCAGGGTGTAGGTACTCTGGGCACAGAGCATCCTGGTGCGAGGCCGGCACACCTCCTCCACGTTCCCGCTGCTGTCGAACGTCGTTATCCGCTCGTACCCGAGGGGCGTCTGGTAGTGCCCCGCCGGGTAGAGGGAGAACTCCCCCTTCTTGAGGCAGAGATCGAGGGGCGGCTGCGGGGGGCCGGGCGGGG